>CM020182.1:2493301-2507423 GCA_009805545.1 Oryza longistaminata
ATGTTTGGATCTTCTATGGTATTTTCTTCCGTGTTTGTTTTCCGATGTGATCTCAGTCCGGTTTTATAACAAGTGGTATCAGAGCCTGCGGGAGATACAAGGTCGAGGTACGAGGGAGGTGCCCCACCCCACGCCAGGTTGCACACAGTGACACATTGTCCGGGATAGGGCATGGTGCAAGGTGGAGCACGACGTCGATTAGCGGAATTTGATCAATGGGTCGAACACTTTAAGCGGTAGCCTGAACTGTTCGATGGTTGCTTTCAACAGGGAGATGACCAGATGTGGTGCTCGCGTTGATGGTGGCGGCAGCGATTGGCAATTCAATCGGTGGTGTTGAACAATTCGGGCGGGTGGTTCAGGCTTTTCGATGAGTTGCGGTTGACAGGGAGGTGGCCAGACATGGCACTCGGGTCGATTGGCGGCTGGCGAAGACGACGCGGTCGGCGGCGACTTCGGCGAGCTACACGGAGACGGTGTGGCGGCAGGGTGTGCAATTATTTGTCGGCGATGAGTACAAGGTGTAGCATAGCTCGTACACGGGTGCGAGGACGGCAACTAGGTTGTGTTTGCATCCCTATGTTCCCAACCCATCTCCCTCGTTTTCCGCGCGCACGTTTTTCAAACTATTAAATAATGTGTTTTTTTTTAAGTTTCTATGCGAAAGTTGCTTAAAAAATCAAATTAATCTATTTTTTTAAAAAAATAGCTAATACTTAATTAATTACGTGCTAATGAACCGTTTCGTTTTCCGTGCAGAAGGGATTAGTTCCCATCAATGGAATCCGAACACAGCCGTAGGATTAGTTCCGGAATACAGAAGGATCGGAGCTTTTGGAGGAGCGTGCGCGGTATGGCTGCGGCAGCAAGCCGTGAGGTGCAGCATGCACAACGGCAAACAACAGAGTCCAAAGCAAATGCTGGATGCACAAATTTGCCATTGGTCACATGCAGTGACGCACGGAAGACAGCCAAGAGCATTGGGCATTAAATAATGCATGTCTGCATGTAGATATTAATTAATTAGATGCAATTGGGTGTTTTGCATGTATGCATGTGTGTGTTGGCAGGAAACAGGCGCATGAAAAAACCAAACTTAAGTACAACGAATTTAAACATATACTATAATGTGTACTAGGTTAGCTTTTTTAAACGGAGGGAGTAAAGGTGAAGCACGTAAATTGCACAGGAATTTGGAAGCTGAAAGTACAAATCAAGTCCGAGTCAGAGTGGAATTCCTACGCGTGTTCGAGATGGACTCGACAGGGAACCTGCTCCTTGCCGACTTGAGTGTCTCGTCGCGCCTATACAAGGGATCCAACACATCGGCTTCTACAGAGTAGTGCAAGGATTGATTCGCGGATATCGTCTAGTGCAACAGTGCAACGGGAGTAGCGCAGATTGGTCCAGGCAAGCTTAGGCGAGGTGTGCAGCTGTGTGCGGATTGCAACAAAGGGGTTTGGAAGGAGGTGTTTGTCAGAGTATTGTGTGTGCGGGCAGCCTGGTTGGTCTAAGCCATTCCCAACCTAATAACTAGAATATTGTCTATAGTATTAAATAAGTTATCACTTGATGAAAAATGATGTGGCAAATGAATAAATAAGAAAAGAGAAGGAGACATGGTTTCTACACAACATCCAAGATATCATGTGAGATAAAGTAGCATTAAATTTAAGTATGGAATAATGATGTTTGCATTGGAATAGTAGTGTTTAATACTAATTTCTTTATGACGTGGAGTTTATAGAAACTATGTCTAAGGCCATCCCCAACCCAGAAACTATCAAGTAGTTTTCATATTTGCCATGTCATATAGACACTATGTGTAGAAACTATGTATACTCCCTCCGGGCTGATAATACTTGTCGTTTTGGACAAGGGTGAGGTCAAACTTTAGAATATTTGATTATAAATCATTTTTAAAATATTTGTCTTTCAAATACGGTGACTACATATATAGAATGGTCTTAAAAAGTACTTTAATATGATCATATATTTGTTAACACTTTTTTACATATTATAATAGAAAATAATGGTCAAAGTTGTTTTTCGAAGACCGTGCGCTTGTCCAAAACGACAAGTATTATCAGCCCGGAGGGAGTACAATGGATGGTGTCTTCAAATTAAATTCTCATCCAATCACCTCTCTTCTCTCTCCTTTTAATCCACCTATCCTCTTGTTTTTATTCTTGATACTTGTGTAGAGATGGTTTCTTGCATGAGAAATGGTTTCATCATCTTTTTACCTCTCTCCTCATTAACTCTCATGCCACATAGGATTTTTGCTTATGTGGCAATGTATTTAATGTTATGGAAACTAGATGATATGAAGGGTTGGGGATGGCCTAATGTTTTGGGTTAGGAATGGCCTAAGGGCAAGGACAATAGAAGAGCCGATTGCTTACTGTAATTCATTTAGAACTTGTTTTGCAGTTGATGTATACAATAATAGTCTCTACAAGGCTCAATAATCCAGGTTAGGCCAACCAATGAAATTGCTTTTGCCTGGCCCATCAAGCATACCGGGCCTATGCATGCTGCGCTTAGGCCATGTGGGTCCCACTGATTGCATAGGAGCCTGTGCAAAACGGGCGCTCATGCAAGCGCCGGCTCACACCCTTGTCCTCGCATATCGCGCCTCCACGTCAGATCACGCTGAGGTGGGCAGGCTAATAGTAGGTTATTGTACTTGCCCTAAGCAGGTTTGTCTCGAGCAAAACGAGAAAAGTTTGTTGATTGGAGTCAGCGAGGTCTGTTTGGTAATACTGTACATGGTATATCCAGAATATGCGGACACATGTTGTGTACGTAGTCGGTTCATAGTTTAGGATTTTAGAGTTGCACTAACCACCCCCACCACACCCCCCACCCCCCAAATCGTCAGCCCGGAGCCGCCAACACCATAGCCTCCAAGGTTTAATTAATTTTATTATCACAATCGATCACTCTACTGTAGATGGTAGATAGATTTAGAGGTACGTCATCGATCGATGCATCACCATACACAGTAGGAGTATAATATATGTATATATCATACGCAAAAACACTATATATATATAATCTCTTCTTCCTCCTCACTCTCACGCGTTCCACGGCAAGCCAATAGCCCAATACTACGTACAATCGCCTTCCTATTTTATGTTAACAAGAAAAATGTTACTAACTCACTTTATAAGGAAAAAACCGGAAAATAGTTCTAAAGCGAGGAGAACCATAAAAACAACTATATGGAGAGAAAAACAGAGAAAAAAAACTCTGATGGCATCAAGTCCACCACTACTACAAACAGATATTTCCACTACTGTAAACAGATATTTCCAATGGCATCAAGTCCACCACTACTGCAATGACAAAACTGTTAATCCCCATCAGCTGCCTCCACGGAAATGGCACAAGACTGAAGTTTGTTGCCGAGCCGTAAATTTTGGTGTGTGCGTCTCCGGACTCAGCGAAGGATCCCCACGAGGCTCATCATTGAATCTGAGGAGCTCTAACATCGACCCTGTCAACCGAAATTGTGCAGCTGGTCCGAGCTTAACCCGAATGACAAACCCAGCATGGTTTCTTCTGTTAGGGAACAACAGGAAGGGTGAACCCGATGGAGCACTTGAATGGCTGCAAATCAACTTCTGTCTTGCTGAGATGATGGAGATGGTTGAGGAAGAGGTGGATTTGCTTTCAGCCCGCGTGCAAAAGTCAAGAGATCGTCGGGTTTCCGCGAAAACCATTTGTTATAGTGTATTAAGACCCGACATAGATCATCACTGCACCAAGCTCATCACAATAGACAAGCAACTCTGACTTACTATGACGGACAACTGTCTCAGACCACCCAAACATCCGGCCCAACCGTGGAGTAGAAACTTCAAAGTGATCGAAGTCCACCTTCCATAGAGAATACAACATCGATCTAGGATGCTGGCAACACCCGATCGAACACTGAACCTGTTTTTTACCCGAAGAGAGAGAAGCAGGCCACTTAAAACTCCTCCATCATCGCTAGCTTTCACCCGCCTACCTCAATTGCTTCGTCTGAAGTGTAGCAATAATATGTCCCTGTTTGGTTAACTGATCAGTGCCAAACTTTGTCGACTCATGTACATGTGACTAGCTAGCATGTTTGATCAATCGAAGTTAATTAGCGTTTCATGTAACAGATACGATGTGCCACACGGTCTTAGGCTGCGTTTGACGTAACGATTTGGTAGAGTAACTCGGTGGCACGTGAAATAAGATAAATTATATATTAGTTTATAATTAAACAAAAATGCATCGTGTCGTTTAGCGGTTTGGAAAACATGCTAATAGAAAGGAAGTAAGTTGTTGTTTTGTGTAGCTGAAAAGAACTCGGTCTTATCCAATAGGCTCATACGTCGTAGACACGTTTCTTTGACGCAAGTTAACACGATTATACAGAAGTTTGTGTGGCAAAGTGTGGAGATGTCATTAAAGCAGAGTCCTAATCTTGGGATCGATGGAATATATATGGCGATGAGATCGACTAGATAGTGGCACCATCTTGCAGTGAATGATCGATGGTGATCTTCATCAAAAGATCACAATTGGGACCAAGATACTGTGGTCCGAAATTAAGCAGGAAAATCACTTGCCAACGGACAAATTATTTTATTTAAGCAAGAAAATTCAATCCATTCCTGCCTAACAACTCCACCCAACACTGCAATCTGCACTTATGCAGTGGAGATGCGACGTGGCTGCAATCATAAAGCTTTATTGTAGCTAGGGGTCAGCTTTGTGATTAAGCCCATGGTTGTCTGTAGCATGGGCACACCATGGTTGCTAGGATGGGACTCAACTATTCATTCCCCTTTTGCGTCAAAAAGAGAAAAAAAAATCCAGTCAAATACTTGGACCACAATAAAGTGTACATGAATATAAAAAAATGGATTTTTCTGTTACACTTTAAAGTGTAAAAACTCCAAGTATTTGAAATACTAACTACTAGCTAGTAGTAAAGTGTAAACACTTTATATAATTAAAAAAGAGAGAAAAAAAAAGAATAATGGGCAGTAGACGGGCCCCTTTGGTTGGCCCAGTTCAGTAGTACAGGTAGAAACTAAAGCCCATTCCATTGGACAAGAAGGAGTAGAAAAGCAGCAGAGGAAAGGAGAAACGAGCGTGCGAATTGGATGCAGCTGAGAAGGTGTTCGTCCGTTGCATCCGCATCCAATCCTTCCCGGCGACCGAATACCGGCCGGGAAACCAACAAAATCGAGCTGGCAAGGTCGAATTTCGCTACATCGGTTTCATCTATTTAAGTTGACTAGGCCCCTTTGAATCACATGAATGAAAAAAGGAGGAATAGGAAAAACATAGGATTCTAATAGGAATAGAGGTGTAAAACAGAGGATTATAAAACACAGGAAAAAAATAGGAATAACCGTTTGATTGAGCCGCAGGAAAAACACAGGAATTTGAGGAGAGAGAAAGACTCAAAGGATTCTTAACATGAGGTAGAACCTCATGTTAAATTTCCTCCAAAATTTGCATGGGAAGAGGCATTCCATAGGAATTTCATAAGATTCATTCCTTTGATTCAAAGGGTTCTATAGGAGAAAATTCTATAGAAATGAAATCCTTTGAAATTCCTATAAATTTCCTTTAATCAAAGGGGGCTAAGAGGGAATCATGCGGTGGACTTTGAACTATGTAATGAACTTCATTATCATTATTATGACGATGAACTTTAAGGTTGTGGAGTACGTAGGACTTAATTTAGATCTGATCGTTGTCGATGGCTAAACATATAGTTTCTCAATATTTATTCATCAGAATAATATTTTGTTAGAATATTCTAACAGGGGTAAACATGGAATAGAAGAGAAAATTTGTGAAGGATTTCTAAACCAACCTAGTACTAGTACCAGTACTAGTGAAAATTTTAGTCTTCTCAACTGTTCATTAGTACTATTAATTACTACCTCCGTCCTAAAATAAGTACAGTCGTGGGTATCCGTGTCTAACGTTTGATCGTTCGTTTTATTTAAATAATTTGTAGAAAAACTAAAAAAGTTAGTTACACATAAAGTAATATTTATGTTTTATCATCTAATTACAATAAAAATACTTATCATAATTTTTTTTAAATAAGACGAACGGTCAAATGTTGGACATTAAACATGTAAAATTGTACTTATTTTGGAACGGAAGTAGTACCAGTACTAATGAACAGTTGAGAAGACTAAAACAATCTGCTACATTCTCTCATTCAAAGCTAGCAGTGTAGTATTCATTTATGATTATGAGGTGGAGTAGCTACCTACAGTTTATAGAATATTGTCCATATATATTGAAATTTTCTTAACTAAGGGTGCATTTGGGAGGAAAAGTTCATAACTTTTATTTTCTCATTTTTCACGTGCACATTTTTCAAACTATTAAATATTACTTTTTTTAAAAAAACTATAGTGAAGTTGCTTTAAAAATAATATGTATTTATTTTTTATATTTTTAAGCTAATACTTAATTAATTGTGTGTTAATGTGTCGCTCTGTTTTATATGGGGAAAGAAGCTTTCAACCTTTACATTTGGACACAGCCTAAGGTGGCTACGATCTAAAGAGAAGCTGGGGTGAGATACTCTATCATCTTTCGTGAGCAAACTTTTCAAACTGATAAACATTATATTTTTAATAAAAAATATACAAAAGTTTTGACAAATCAAATTTCCAAGTTTACAATAGCTAATACTCCATTTAATTAATTATGTGCTAACGTTGCATCTTGTTTTCGACGTTAACAAAAGCGCAGCCCCAACCTCCATTTCCAACGTATTGTAGTACTAATTTAGTATAGGTTGGCCCGCGGTTGGTGTACTAATATTGCTTGTTTCACCGGTGAAAAATACTGTAACAGGCAAAGGTCGCAACCGTCACAGCAACTAATACTATATATGAAATGAATGTATATATATAAACATATCCTGGAAAATGTTAAGAAATATGCGTTGGTTCATAATTAAGTGAGTGGAGTGAAGTGACAAGCAGCTAGCCCATGCGTTGGTTCATAAGTATTGCGGCCGCGAGGGCCACGAGCTGCGGACTCCAAACGAAAATGAAAGTGATGCTTGCATGATATCTCACTCAGATTCACAATGCATGCATGGCAGCTAACCTAGCCAAGAAATTTAGTGTCTTTCTTTAATTTACAGAAAACAAGAAAAAAAAAAAGAGTGAAGGAGCTGAACAAAACAAAGAAAACGATCGAGGAGCAATATTTGCAATGACAAAGAGTAGTAAACAAGTAGAAAATCCAAGGCAATTGTTAAGAAAGTGGAAACTACCACTCCTACATATAATTGAAGTGAGAGAGAGAGGTAGGAAGGAAGGAAGGAAGGAAGTCATATGCAGGCAGTTGGTTGGTTGGGGATACGTATATACAGGTACACACACTTCCTTCCTTGAATCAATGCATGTATGGCAACTACAGATAATCTCTCTGCTTCCGGGAAAAAACGAGCCACTACGTACTCTGCAATTGTCAGGTCAATCAGCAATTTTTTTTTAACGGAAAACAGCATTAGAGTGACTTTTTATTGAATAGAGTAGGAGAAAATACAGCCCCTAGGGGCAAAAGAAAAAACTAGGAACTGTAGCTATACACTATACATAAGAAGGGATTAACTTGCGCAACCGTTTAGCCCTGCTAAAGCCCAAAGGCTAGCCCCTTCTTTATCGTTGACAATCAGCAATTACAATCGCAAATATATGAAGCATTCAATTGATGTCAAATGTATTAGCAAGTGATCAGCATCGGAGTACAGTAGCAGTATGTAATGGGTATAGTTAATCATCATACATATATGTGTCAACATTGTCTTCTCACATTAACATCCTGCAAATGAAGAGGACTTGCCTCTCTCCCTATTTTAAGTGCGGTTGTAGGTATCTGTCGAGGGAAGACCCTCGATCGCGGGGAGTCGTGTGACCCCCCTTTCGTGAGTTCGGCCGGGGGCAAATGCTCGTCTCTCGGAAGTCGCGTGTTCGTCCCTCAGATCCCCAGTTAGCTAGCACACAATTGGATTATACAGGTTCAGGCCGCTCTAGAGCGTAATACCCTACTCCTGTGTTTGGGATTTATCAACGAATTTTTACAAGGCTCCCCTTGCTCTCCAAAAGCCCTTCTTTTTTTCCTCCCCCTCCTTTCGTTGGTGGGCAAGGTCCTCCTTTTATAGCTTAAGGGGATACCACATGCGCCGTCTCTACCCTCCCCCTCCATCGGAGGGAGGGGGGCCTTCTCCCTACTGCGACCGGGTTTTGTAACATCCTGAGAATTCCCAATATTAAAAATCACTAAAATTACGAACTTTTTAAAACTTTTTGCATCATGCTGGATGTTATGGTTGTTATTGCTTGCCAAACCGTAAATTATCACAAAGAAAGTAAAGAAAAGAACTACATTTGAGCAATAAATATAATTTACAAGAATATATTTAATTCTACAAATAATTATGCACAAGATATTAAAATCAAATAAAAGAAAAGTTATTATTAACCTATTTTATCAAATATTAAAATATTTGAATAATGTAGGTGGGTGCCATAATATGAGTACACATGAAATGATGATCATTCAAATAAACTGAGCTCTCTCTATATATAATAGAAGTATGGAAGTATTTAATTCGATATGTAGATCGATATTGCACCAAGTTACTGATTGCATTTAGGGATTGAAATTTAATATATTAAACCCCTCCATATAAAATAAACTAACATATAAATAAATTGAGCTAATGTGCTAATGTGTTAATAACGGTCTCATTAGGAAATTATAGAATCTTTAATAAAACTTAAATTTGGACAATATTAATTTGAATATAAATTTCGATGAAATAACTTAGACGCGGTGTATTTTACATTATGACAAAATTAGTGGTAACAGTATATTTTTCCTAATTGCAAAGTCGGCCATGGCGACCCAGCCGTCCGGTACCATGGATGGAAGGTCATGCCGTACGTCATAGGTATGTACTACTGTATCTTCTAGCTCCACCATGGTTATATATGTATCCTCCCGGCCTCCCTAGCTCTTAATTAGCTCCTCACCCTCAGCTCCTCTGTTCTTCTCCTTTAACTCTGATCTCTCCGGTTTGGATCCTGCTCTTCTCTTCTTTGAGCATGCATGTACTGTATGTTTTTATTTTGAACAAAAAAAAAGTAAAATGGAAATGGAGATCCAACATGGCTGCAGGCAGCTAGCTAGCAGATGATGACCTCCTGTAGTTTAGTGAAGTGCAGTCTCTACATCACTAGCTTGATCTCTTCCCTTTTAGTTGGTTGCTGGCTCCAAATCTCAGCTATCAATTCATAGGTAATTTGTGTGCATATATGCTTCAGCTCGCTGGATTTGAATTATTGCTTCATCCATACACCAAAGTACACACTTCCTTTTTTTTTCCATCTCTTTTTTCCCAATTAAACCTCAAGGAAAAATGAAAGCTTAATAGAGGAGTTAGATGGTAAAGGTGGTGAAGTTGTACAATCAATGGAAGCAAGTTAGTCCAAAGGCAACCGATGAAACAGGCAGATGGAGAGGAGCCATGGAGGTAGAAAGAGGAGGAGAAGAAGAAGAAGAAGAAAGCAAGAGAAGATAGACAAGATAGAAGGACTGTGCACTGCAGCTGCACATGCCTGATGGCACCACCAACAATCAATTGCATTAAAGCTACCCAACTGCACTACACTAGGGAAGTGTCCTCTTCTCAGCCCAGCGTGGTACTACCTCCGTCCCAAAATAAGTGCAGCCATGAGTTTTCGCGCCCAACTTTGATCGTCCGTCTTATTTGAAATTTTTTTATACTTAGCAATTTTGTTGTTATAAGATGATAAAACATGAATAGTACTCTACTCGTGACTTATGTTTTTAATTTTTTTAAAAAAAATTTCAAATAAGACGAATGGTCAAAGTTGGACGCTGAAAACCATGGCTGCATTTATTTTGGGACGGAGGGAGTAGTACCAATCTCAATTCTCAAGGCCTCTCTTTTTCGTTTTCGTTTTGCTTTCGTAACCACCTACTGGTTTCAAACTGAGGTTCAGAAGTTTGGTTAAAATTGATAGGGTGTGATAGAAAAGTTGTATGTGTATAAAAGGTTTGATGCGGTGGAAAGTTGAAAGTTTAGAAAAAAAACTTTGGAACTAGACAGGGCCTGATTTTTCTTTTCTTCCCCCCGATTGAAACCGTTTCAATTCCAGTAGAAGTAGGGAAAGGGTTCATATGCGTTCCAAAGCAAAACTTTCCCCAAAAAAAAAATTCTCATCTGCACGGTGGAGTTTTTATGACCTTGGAAAACAACTATCATTCGCACGGCGGAGTATAAATAAAATATTTGATTAGAACTTCTTAATTAGTTGCATGCTTGTATTCACTTCTTAATTTTGTAATATCCAAGATAGTTTGATTTTTCCTTGGTCTTGGTGATAAATGTAGTAGATGTAACTTTCGTGGACGGGGGAGTATATAAAAGAATTACTGACAACTCATTATTCTTTTAAACTTATTTACCGGATTATGAAATAAATTGTTTGCTGCACGCTTAAAAAAATTCCTTTCAAAACTTTTTTCTAGTGCATTACTTTGACCACTTATTCCAAATTATTTTGTTAAATTTATTTATAAAAATATTTCATCCATCCAAATAATAATAAGTAAATAATGTGCGATAATTAATAGTCCACTCACTAATCTAGTATATCAAAGGGGGCCTTTAAGTTGATGCCATGTGTAGATCTTATAATACCATTTTGCAAATAATAATTTGTAAATAAATAAATGGGATGGTGTTTGATCAGGGAACGAGACATGCGAAAGGCTGGGGACGATCGGCACGACGGCGAACCTGCTGGTGTACCTCACCACCGTCTTCCACATCCCCTCCGTCGCCGCCGCCACCCTCCTCAACGTCTTCTCCGGTACCTCCAACCTCGCCCCTCTCCTCGGCGCCTTCCTCTGCGACGCCTACCTCGGCCGCTACGCCAAATCGATCATTCCCAGATCACAGAACAAAATCCATTCAATCTCAAATCCTTAAATCCGATCATCTCCAAATCTCATAATTTGTTTAAAAAAAAATTTAAAAATAAAAAAATACATCACAGAGTTTCTAAAAAAAAATCAATGATAAATACATCACATATTCAGCATCACACACAAATCACAATACATCAGCGATTAATACATCTCAGATCTAATGCAATGGATCACAAATTCTCAAAAAGAGAAAATTCTCAGATCCTAGTGCGCTGCACCGTCCGCGGTCCCCATTCCGGCAGAGGCGGGAGGCCGCCGCCTGCGGCGCAGGCGCCCTTCCGCCCGGTCGGGAGCCGCGCTCTGCGCCTACCCTCGGCCGGCCAAGGGTCGCTTGAGAGGATAAGCATAGGAAAAGAGCGAGGAAAAGGAAGGAGGATAAGAAAAGAGAGGAGAGGATAAGGGAAGAGGTTTGTGGGTTGGCTAGAGTATAAGTCTAAGGGATTATATACTATACGTTTCAATTTTAGTTCCGTTAGGATGTTTCCAACCAGGAATAAAAGGAGTGAGGAGAGTGAACACCTTTTTCACCGGAGTAAAAATGATAAACAACCAGGACTAAAGATCATAAAATAGCTATGGGCCTTTTCAACCGGGGCTAAAGTGATTTTTTTTAGTCCCGGTTTTTTTTTAATGAATCCGCGGAAACTATTGTAATTTTGGCGCGACGCAGACAGAAGACTGGTTTCTCCAGTTCGTGAAAGACCAGATATGCGTATGGAGACAGCCAATGGACACGAGCAATATAATCGTGCTGGCGGCCGGAGTGGACGGGGCGAGTGAGACTGAGTTTGGAGGCTGCGCGGCAGTTAGAGTCGGACGCAACAGGTGTATGACGGCGGACCGGGCAGCATTGGCTATGCGGACGCGAAGCGCTTTCCTACAGAGGACAAGGCGTCTCGGTTCCACGGTGCGAAGACGAGATTGGAATTGGGGAGGTGCCTCGCCGCCAAGGGTTTCCCAAACCGCCGGGGCCGGAGTTTACCATGGTAACGCGCGCGGCAAACCGTCAACGAAACTGTTATAAAAATTTATCAAATTTAAAATTAATTTTTAAAATTTATTTGAATTTAAAGGAGATTACCATGCGGTTTTCTTTTTACTCGGACTCGGTAACCCTGGCTCGCCTAAGCCTTCCTCTTCTTCTGGCTCATTTCTCTATGGTTCGGGGGCACAGAAGAATTAGGGACTGGTTTGGGTAGCTGTTTGGAGCCCAGTAAATCCAGGTCCGTTTTGGGTTTACTAGAAATAGTGGGTGTCTCTGCTGCGCCGGTCGACGATGTCACTGAACAATTAATATATAATTGCTCTAAGGGTCCAGAGAACTACAAACTAAACATTGAATTGAAGCAAACAACACAACAACGTCAAAGAAGGCTTACTAATTAACCATTAACGCTGTTTTTTCTACTAATTACATTAACCCTGTATACAAAACAGAAGGTTTTGTAAATTTGCTTTAATTAGTTAGAGAATAATTTCAGGACATTTTACACTGGTAATCGCAGCAATGATGCCTCACCGCACAACATCGTGAGTACGTGTGTAGTAGCAGTCAGTGTCGTCAGACCGCCATGGGCCGCGGCGCGTCGGCGTTGTGCTTGGAGCGGTCCCGAGCCCTAATGCCGTCGTCCGTCGGCGATGTTCTTGGCACCTGTACCAGAGCGCCAGGCCACCGAAGTAAGCCGGTTGGCGGCCGACATGGCGCCCACCACAAGGCTAAGAAGAGGATCGACGCGGCCCTTATCGAATGTCCTGCGCCAGCCACCCGTCGCCGCTGCCACCGCGCGTCACCATCCGCCCCGCTCGCGTAGCTCGCCACCGCCAGCGCCAGCGGCGACAGGCCTCCGCGCCAGCGCTCCTCATGCTCTTCTCGCGCGACTGCCTTGTAGCACAAGTCTCGTTCCAGCCCGACGCCGCGAACTAGCTCCGACGCCCTGCCATCGCCTGCTGGGGCACCATCGCACCGCCCACGACGACGAAACCCTGCCCCGCCCGCGCCGCCTCTGCTCCACGGCCACCGCACCGCCATCGTCGCCAACCGACAGGCCAGCCCGATCCCGATGCGCTGCGGCTGGTGATCCCTCCTCACGCCGTCACCCGCCGCAGCGGCCGGCACGCACCGCGCGGTCGTTACACGGCAGCAAGCCGTGGAAGCGCCACCATGTTGAACACCACCATCGACCATGCCGCACTCGAACCCCGACTCCCCACCGCGGTCCGACTGGCAATTCACACTGGTAAACCGTTTACTGCCCAGGCTGCGTCAGATACGTAGTACACGATCGACGGAACGACCACACCGGAATGATCCCGCTGCCAGCACCTTCACCAGCTCTCCTACCTGCTGCACCCGTTGCACAGGCGCCACGGGTTCGCCGTCGCTAATGCCGTCCACCACCGCGTCCTCCGCCGTCAGCCACCGCGGCCCTTGTCCAGCCCCAGGAACTGCTCCGTGTGCTATTGAATCTTGGCAACGCGCTTGCTCCGCGTGCGGCGGGTCGAACAAGGTCGTCTGGCAGTAGACGGGCAGGAGCAGGGAGGCGCCTCTTGCGGCCGCGGCGACGAGCACCTGGCGAAGCTGGTGAGGGGCTGCCTCGGGCGGACGCAGGACGTAGAGGCGGAGTGCCCATGAAAGAAGAGGCGCAGGAGAGGGCCGGATGAGCGCGGTGGGCATAGCGGCGAGGCCGATCGGCCCAGTTGATGTTGCTCTGGAGGTAGATGATGAAGCGTGGCGGACACCATCAATGCGATGGGAAGGGTGAAGTAGTTAACCAGTTGAAGAAGCTGCGATTGCCCGACGGCGGGCCCGCGGCGGTGGCGGGTCGGAAACTGGTCGGCGCGCGAAAGGCGGGAGGTTGCAGGGGCGGATGGCTCGGCGCGCTCCCGACGGAACGAGGAAAGGCGAAGGAGGCGAGAGAGCGCGGCGAGGCGGCGGTGCGTGGGCCCTGGCACGACGTGGAGGTAGGGAGGAGGCACAGGTGGGGGATGGGAGAGATGGATGGCGGCGGTGAAGGGTAAGCACAAGCATTGCCGAGGAAGAGGCAGATGGAGGCGGGGCGAGGGTGGAGTA
>CM020182.1:2507448-2571096 GCA_009805545.1 Oryza longistaminata
CGACACTATAGAGAACGAGAACGACAGAGCTAGATATAGCAAGTTAAGGAGGAGCATGAGAAGGAAGAAGGAGCCTACCGTGACGGAAGAGGGGCGAAGAAGCAAGGCCGGAGAAGAGGAAGACGGGGGGCGTCGCGCGCGGGAGCTCCCAGCAGCTGGATCACGCGGCCGGCTCCTCCGGCATGACGAGCGGTCTGGCCGGGACGGGGGACGACAAAACACGCTTAGCTAGCTCTAAAGGCGGCGAGGTTATGCGAAGATCCAAGTGGAGAACGGAGGCCAAGGGAGGGGAAGGACCTCTCTCCAAGAGGCGGAGGGCGAGGTGGTCGAGCCCTGAGGGAAAAAGAAAAAGGAGCGCGGTGAAAAAGAAGGGTCTGCCACCTTCCGCTTTGGGGAGGATTGGCAGACGGAGCGAGCCACTCTCTGCCTCCACGCATTGGCGGCTAGCGTCGTGGAGAGGCAAAAAGATTGTGCATCGGCTTTGGCAGCGAGCGGCGGCAAATCAGGAGCGGGTGACGCCGGCGTCCTGCCCGGTCGGCCACGACGGTCGCGCGCGCGGGAAACTGTGTGTGCACACCCAAACTTGAATCGGCGGCGACAGATTCGATTTTGGGCCCATGCATGTTTTATATGGGCTGTATCGACCCATGGTGGCCCATATGCACCCCTTGGCAGGTCACCATTTCCAACCCCCCCATCTTTATGTGTCTCTATTACAATTACAAGTTTCATCATTTATTATTATATTAATTATTAAAAAAAAACAAAAACTGAATGGAGTCGATTAGTCTGCGATTGGCTAGGCTAATCCAGGTATTTGAGAATCGACAACGAAGAATGAAAATATAACTAGTAAATAAATCGCTAAATGTAAATTAGAGACCAAAAATAGGTGATGTGGAGCTTGTCGTCTCCACACTAGATGCACAACAAGTTAGCACACTTTTTCCACTTTTAGGAAAGCTATGCGCACTGCGCAAGAAGACAGATAACTAGGGGTGTGTTTGGATAATGAAATAGAGATGGATGGGATTGAGAAAATGAGGCTTAGGATTAATGGAGAGGGAGAATGATGGTTAGGATTTAAAGATTGGTGGAAAATCATTTCCATAGACATTTGCCAAACACTGCCTAGGAGGTGTCAGGTGTGCTAGATGCATTGTCCAACCAAACAACATGGCCAGTGGCGGGTGTGTGAGGTGGATTATGATGAAGATGTTATGGGTCCCAGTGGCGCTGGCAAGTCCACCATGATCCTCGCGGTTGCTTCCATCTCTCGCCGCCTCTCGACCGGCTCCTCAACGGTGCCCGCCACCAGCACCGATCTACGCTCAGTCTCCAGCTACCAGACTACCCTCTTCCCGCATCTCATCGTGTGCAAGATGATGCATTTCAATAGCCGCCTTCGCCTCGGCACACGCGTCTCGCACAAAGTCATCGACGCCCCCCGCGTTGACACGCTCATCGATGACCTTACCCTAGCCCGTGTCAACACACCGGTGACTAGGGGAAGACGGGGTCAACGGATCTTGAGGGGTAAATGCAAGATGTGGTACGATGGATTGCCATGTCGGTGGTCAACCTAATTAAGTGAGATGTAGATCTCGTTGGTAATTAAACAAGATTATGGACCCAAATATCGGATGTGGATCTAAGTGTACCACACGCACTTCGATTTATAGAGCTGATGGTACTTTTATTCTGGCTAGTCGGTCTCATTTGTCGGAGTACTGAACTCAAGTAGGGCGAGCGTTCTAAGTTTTGGAAAAGAAAAAAAAAGACAAGCAACCGCATCTGAAAAAAAGAAAAGGAAAAGGAAAGAATACATGCATCTATAGTTTGACGGAGGAGATCGAAGAACTTACCAGAATCATGTACCGACTGCGGTAGCTAATACTCCTTCTTAAAATAAAAGTTAAGGGCTGGTTTGGTTGAGACTTAAATTAGACTTACCAATATTTGCAATTTCAATAGTGTATAGTGTCTATTTGGTTGAAGCAAATTTTAACACTAAGAAATGGCCATTTCAATAGTTAACTTAGGCTTTGGCTTCAATAAAACAACTTGCCCTTACCAAAATTAGTCATACAAAACTGTCATAATTTGGCACTGACAAAATTTGGTAAGCCTATTTAGCAAAAAAAAACTAACTTAGAAAAAAAAATATGACTTTTCTTAGGAGATTATATTCCCTTCTAGATTAAATTTTTGAGGGGACGGAGTGAGTATGTGCGAGCGAGCCAACCAAGAACAGCTTGCTAGTAGAGTCGATGAGGAAGCTAGCAAGAACACTACTTCTCCGTCCCATAATATAAGGGATTTTGAGTTTTTTGTTTGTATTTTTGACCATTCGTTTTATTTAAAAATTTGTGCAAATATAAAAAACGAAAAGTTGTGCTTAAAATACTTTGGATAATAAAGTAAGTAAAAAAATAAATAATAATTCCAATTTTTTTATAAGAAGAGGGTCAGACAATGAAAGAAAAAATCAAAATCCCTTATATTATGAGACGAAATGAGTAGAAACAGAGTGGTCGTCTCTTTTTTAAATACTCCATCAGAACAAACCAAGTAATAAATACTCCTTATGCTCACTAACTTTCGCGTGGGACCCAATATTATTCCTCTCTTTTAAGACTCTTTTTTTGAGAACTTATTGCTCCTCTACTAGCTAGCGGCAAAAGAACAAATGTTACCCTGAGAGGCAGCAGGCACAACACAAAAAGGGTAATATGATGGTAATGCATAGTTCATTGAATACAGCGTGATGCACGGATCGGTCGATCACAGCGTGACTCGGAAAAGTTGCAATTTGACCACACAAATTTATTAACATTAAATTTGTTGTTTAGCTAGCAAATCCCATGAATAAAATGCACTGCTAACTCGTGAACATCTATCTGTACCACTAAGAACAAGAAAGAAAGAAAGAAAGAAAGAGAAAATTTCATAAAACTACAGACATCTTAACTAAACTATCAAAAGTATAGATTTAAGCTGTTGTATTAAAAAATACAAATTTAATGTACAAATTTATCACAAAACTACAAATTTAAGATGAGGGTCACATAACCATATATTCAGTTGCAAAATTTTTCACAAGACTAATGTTTAGTGCCAATTTAATCACAAAACTGCAATATTTATACTTCCACATGATGGTAGTGCTAAGTATTTGTACTCTAAGATATGTGATTTTGTGATAATTCAATATTAAATACTCCCTCTGTCCTATTATATAACAACCTCACTAAAAACCATTTTTTAGACGGATGATATTTTTTTTCAAGCGGGTAATCTATCAGAGCTAAATAGCCACCTACGAAAATGATAACCGTGGGGCGAGATCGTTCCGTCTGCAAAAAGGCGAGATCGTTTCCGCCTGCAAAAATAAAGAGCCACCTGCGATCGACCGTCTGCAAAAAGGTTAAGCATCTTAAAAACACCACCTACCCACCAAAAATCGCTAAGTTGGAGTGCTGCCATCCCACCTCTCCGGCTCTCCCCTCTCCCTCCCCTCCTCCCCTCACCTCTCCCCTCCCACTCTCCTTCCCTCTCCCAGCACGGATCCGGCCGAAGGGTTGCGACCGGAGAATGGTGGCGGCGGCTGTCAGGGTTATGGATACCACGTACCTAATAGTAGTTGACTAAATCTCGGGAGACCACACCACATACATATCTTATACGGAAACAACTTTCGATATAGGAAGAGTTTTGCATAAGGAAGATGAATAGATTCTACATGGAAACGACAAGGACTACTCATATTGTATTCATATTGGTCTCCCTAGTTCTACTTGGACAAGGGGACACCTATGGGTATAAATAAAGACCCCTAGGAGGAGAGGGGACACGGAACAATAGATCAGGACACAAGATCAAAATACAAGCCAACATGCGCCAAGACAAGACGCCGGATATCGACTTCAGAGATAAGCATGGCTAGTCCCCTACGGTGTCTACGGATACTGTCAGGAGAGACATAGCGATGTCTTTGATCTCGCAGATGGGACTCGAGGAGGAAGGCTACTGTTGTCGACTACGAGTCAGCATTTCGACCGCCAAGTCGACAACAGATAGATAAGCTACCCCAAATATTGTACTGGTGTGATTATGATGAATAAGAGTAACTACCGGCTTCGGCCAACAGGATGTAGGGCTATTACCTGACAATTCAGGGGCCCGAACCTGTATAAAATCCTGTCTCCGTCTCTTTTACCTCAATCTCGCATATATCCTATACCAACGTCTCCATACTATGCAAATACCGGAATCGCGACATCAAACGTCGACAGCGGCGACTCCAGGCGGTGGCTCCACCCTCCCTCCCTCCCTCCCTCCAGATCTGGCCAGAGGGGGAGGGGAGGGCGATGGCACGCGGCAGCTCCCCATCCTCCCGGTAGTGGCGGTGCGAAGGGTGGAGGCGGCGGCCACCGGCGTGGGTAGGGTGGAGGCGGCGAACATCGCAGCGGAGGGGCGGCCACAGCGGCCGGCGGGGCTCCCCTCCCTCCCAGATCTAGCGCGGAGGAGGGGAGCGGCCAATAATACTCCTTTGGTTCTAATAGATGGCACCGTTAACTTTTAAACATATGCTTGAAATTTATCTTAATAAAAAATTGTGCAATTAATATCAAGAAAAATAATTCTATAATCATACATACTTAAAATAAATCAAATCACAATAGATAATTACATTTTTTTAAGAATAATGCGAATGCTAAAAGTATGTGAAAAGTTAACGACGACCTGATGAGAGTATTCTCCGATCCATGATGGTTTTTTACACTTTACACAGCATATCCTGATGCACCTCTTCCTTCTCCATCCCTCCTTTCCAGGAATCCCCGCCTGCACGCAGTCGTATACAGGACAACTAGCCTGCACAACATTCACTGCACTGTAGCTACAACAATGTCCTTGTTTAAATCTATACATATAAGGTCCTGTTTGATACATAGACTAAATCACATTGGATGTAAATTTATTTCAGCTGAAGAAAGGATGTTTGCTCGGCTGGTATGAGCGCGCTATGCTTTACTCGGAAGGCCAGGTTCGATTCCAGCTCTAGTGTTTTCTTCCTATTTTTACGTGATTGTCATGTAGCCAGGGTAAGGCCCTCCTATTTTTACGTGATTGTCATGTAGCCAGGTAAGGCCCTGTTTATCTAGTTTGATTCAGCTTACGTTATTATAATATCTAGATATAGGATTACTTATTATAACTAGATATTAGAGTAACTGAACAAAAAGTAGATTATTATGCTAGATTATTATAAGCTATAAGCAGATGATTATAATCCAATAATCTTCTCTAGATGAGCTTTTTCTAGATTATTGAGTGGCTAAAGCCACATAGTCCATAATTCAATAATCTCCTCTAGATGAGCTTTTTCTAGATTATAGGGCTAAGACCCATACCCTTATATGCTCCAATAATCCAGAGAAACAAAACAACTCGCAACTTATTATATGTCAGCTTATTACAATCCAGTTTACAGTAATCTATTTAATAATCTAGATTGAAATAATCTTAATCTTAATATGAAGCGTTTCTATTTTTTTCCCACTCTCATTATTTTCCCATTTCATTTTTTTTAGTTATAGTCTTTTCTTTAACATTTTATATATATATATATATATATATATATATATATATTATATATATATATATATTACTTGTAGAGCTTTTTAATAAAAAGTTCATATACAAAGACTATTCAGAAAATTTATTTGCGTCGGCGCTGACCAACTGGCAACAGCGACCAGGGAGATTGTCTCGGTGCCGAGCAGTTGGTGGTGGCCAGAATTGCATCGGCACCGCCGCACTGGCCGCCGGCGACACGCGATGCAGTTTCTATTTTTTTTCGTCGAGCGCCGAGGCGTGAAGTGGAGAGGAGACGACGTGGGCGGCGGCAATCACACAAGCTTCTGTTTTCTTTTCGCCTTCCGCGCGGCGCTTCGCTTTCCGTCTTCCGCGCATGCATGCGCTCGATCTGGGCCAAGGACGCGGGGATGTGTGTGTATAATAGAATCCACTTCCTACTATTAGCCCATCTTAAAGCCAACAATATATAATAGATTAGCATATAAGATTGGCTACAATTTTCCTTCTCATCTCTCTATCTCTCACTTATACAGTTAATACATTTGTCTTAGAGCTTGTGATAAGCTAGCTCTTGCATGAGAGCAACACTTAATTTTTCACTAGCCTCCTCTTTCCACCTAAGACTTATAATAGACTTATAGCTCACTATTATACTTGTTCTAAATCCTAAACTATGACCGGACTAAGTACACAACATGTGTCCACTATTCTGGATATACCATGTACTACGCAAACATACCTCGCTGACCACATCAACAAACTTTCCTCGGTTTTGCTCGAGACAAAACCTGCTTAGGCCATTCTAACCCAAAACATTAGGCCATCCCCAACCTCCATATCATCTAGTTTCCATAACATTAAATACATTGTCACATAAGCAAAAATCCTATGTGCCAGAGAGTAATGAGGAGAGAGGTAAAAAGATGAAGAAACCATTTCTCATGCAAGATACCATCTCTACACAAGTACCAAGAATAAAAACAAGAGGATAGGTGGATAAAAGGAGAGAGAAGAGAGGTGATTGGATGAGAATTTAATTTGAAGGCACCATCCATTGGTTATACATAGTTTCCACACATAGTTGTCTATATGACATGGCAAAATATGAAAACTACTTGATAGTTTCTGGGTTGGGATGGCCTTAGACATAGTTTCTATAAACTCCACATCATAAAGAAATTAGTATTAAACACTACTCTTTCCAATGCAAACATCATTATTTCATACTTAAATTTTAATGCTACTTATCTCACATAATATCTTGGATGTTGTGTAGAAACCATGTCTCCTTCTCTTTTCTTATTTATTCACTTGCCCACATCATTTTCATTCTAAGTGATAACTTATTTAATACTATAGACACAATTCTAGTTATTAGGCTTGGGAATGGGCTTGGACCAACCAGGCTGCCCGCACACACAATACTCTGACAAACACCTCCTTCCAAACCCTTTGTTGCAATCCGCACACAGCTGCACACCTCGCCTAAGCTTGCCTGGACCAATCTGCGCTACTCCCGTTGCACTGTTGCACTAGACGATATCCGCGAATCAATCCTTGCACTACTCTGGCTGTTTAGTTGAGGGAGAAGTTTGGATTTTGGTTGAAATTGAAGATGATGTGACTGAAAAGTTGTGTGTGTATGACAGGTTGATGTGATGGAAAAGGACTGAAGTTTGGATCCAAATTTTAGATGTAAACACAGCCTCTGTAGAAGCCGATGTGTTGGATCCCTTGTATAGGCGCGACGAGACACTCAAGTCATCCTTTAGTGTCGCTCGCATAGGAGCCATGACATATGCCCTGGTGATGCTTCAAATTAATGGTTTCTTGAATCGAACTTTTCGATCCGTCGCCGTCCATCGATTTCTGGTGGATCTGAGCAGCTGGATTCGACTCCTCTCGTTGCTCCTGTGCCCTCTTTCTCGAACTAATTAACCGCATAGAGATAGAGATAGAATCGTCCCGGAGAACCACCCCATCGTCGCCGCCGGTCGGATGCGGGCACTGTTCTTGACAAGCCACGCGCCCACCAGTCCGCATGGGCCTTGTGTTGGGCCTCGCCCATGCGCGCTCAGCCTCTGGGCCGCGTAGCCTTCTCCCGCTCCGGCCCGCGTTTCCCGGCCTCGTTCTGGCCTCCTGCTTCCATAACCCCCAGGATGTCAAAATTTCTATACTAGTATCTCATTCAGTGTTTTTTTTTTTAGAACACTCATTTAGTGATTCACTAGTCATTTTCATTTCTCGTTCTCGATTCACAAATACCCGAATTAAGATCAATTGATTCCATTCAGTCCTTTTTTCCTTGTAAAAAACTTGTAAATGTAATAGAGACACAAAATATGGGATATGAAATTAAAAATAAAAATAGGTTTCTTAAAAAAAAAAAAAGAAAAGAAGAAGACACTTTGGGACCTGCCAAGGGGTTCAGATGGGTCGACTCACCTATATGTATTAAGTAGCACAGAGGCTCCAACAATAGGTTCGATGTGCCTCTGCCTCTGTTGTTGAGAACAATAGGTTCGATGTGTGTGTCTGATAGTTGGTAATCTTTCTGTTGAACTAACATGTTCGATATGTGTGTGTGTTTTGCTAATATGACAATCGATCGTCGAATACTTTTCTGGACTAGCCACCTCTCCATTAGCTAATATGATTTGTTTTAAGTGCACTCTTTCTTTACTGTTGATTTTTTTTTTCCTCTTCAGCTAGCAATTTACTCCTTTCTCCTACTCTAGGCTAGTTGCACATGGCTGACCCGAACAACAACAGGCGTCGACCCAATCTCCTCACCGGGGGTTGCAGCGCAGGCAAACAATACTTAGCTAGTAAAACAGCCCCGTCCATTTTCAGTGTCGAGGTGGTCGTGCGTCATGAGAAGCAGAACAACTTGAAAGCTATGAGGAAATACGTGGCGTTGACAGACAAGGCAACAGATGTGATGGATACGGGGGTGCCAACAGATGAACTTACTAAGGCTAAGAGACGGAAGTTCGGGGAACGACAACAGACTGGATTTGTCGTTCACAGTAGCGACACACAGTTGTTTATCCTGACTACAGCCCATGCAGTTGATTGTGTGTTCAAAAAAGGGGTGCACCAAGTCACTGCTGAAGAGCTCAACTTGGTCTTCCTGTTTGGTGTGGCCTGTACTCATCACGAGGCGCAGATTCAGGCAGATTACCCTGATGGGAATGTATCTGAGTTGTTGAGATCATATTGCGATGCGCATGTGGTAGCCCTTGACATTGAGAAGGATCTTCTTCTTCTTTCAGTAACAAAGGACGAGCTGTGCTTGCAAGACGTAGATGTTGGTGGGGTGTTTGTCCCATGTTCCAGTGATCATCCTATCATTCACCTGGCCGATTTGCCTCCTGAGCAGAGTGATCTATCCCTTTTGCAAGGTTGGCCGCCTCTCCGCGCCAATTCTTCGATTTGGGGTTCCGTAAGCAATCTAGAGAGACCTTACGATGTTCTCACAAGTTGCAATACCAAAGGTTACACTATGAGACTTACGGAGTTTCATGAATTTGACTGTGCCAACGGGTTTTCTGGAGGGCCGGTTATAAATGGTGATGGTCAATGTATGGCGGTATTTCACGCAGTGATGGAGGATGCTAAATGTGGGTATGCAATTTGTTTGGAGGATGTCAGAGAGTTTCTTACCAATGCATTGGAAAACGTAAGTATTATCTATGACTAACAATATGCACATGCTTTCTATCTCATACTGTTAAAGTTTTTTCATTTTAATTATTAGCTGCAGCTTCTTGAGGACAATGAGGATGGAGATGGTGGGCATGCATGACGATGGGTAGGATGCCACAGTTGAGTAGATGCCTCATTTTGTCTGTTTAAGTAAAGTTCTTACTAATTTATTATCTGCATATATACTTATTCAAGCATATTGCGCTCTAACAAGCGGTTTCACTTTTCAGGTCTTGGAAGAATACTTACTAGCCAAGAATTAACCCTTTAAATTAAGTTTTGCGATATCTTAGACCACAGTGGCAAGTAAAGTATCAGTCAATGACCTACCTTTGGATTTTTGTAAGCCTTATTTAGCAGAGAGCTAGACTATTCTCTTTACTCTTTAATTGACTACTACTCTCTCCTTATTATGCTGTTCCTTGTTACTGGGGAGGGCTGAGTCTCTCTCCCGTTGATATATATTTTGTTTATCATCAAGTTAATGGCCATCAAGACTCTAAACAAAATGTTGCATTCTAATATGAAATGCGCCTGGTTTGAGTTCTAAAAAACAAAGCTAACTAGATGACTGGGCGTGCCATCGGCGCGCTTCATGAGTGTGGTTATATAAATACTAAATTTTGCCATTATTAGTGTCAGAAATGCTGCGAGTTACTGTATTACATTTGCATGGAGTATGTTGTAACTTTGCTGTAGAAGAAACTGTAACACCTTAATAAAAATTGTGCAGGTTATTGTAATATATGTAAGTCTTAAAGGGGAAAAACGAACAAAACAATTTCAGCATGAAAGTTTTCACTCGATGAACATACAATTTCAGCTAGGTAGCATAATCATTTGGATCCACAAATAAGGATAGAAGCTTATACTTTGGAAGAGTGTCTCCCTGCTTATGCAATAATGCTCATCCTGTATAGCGGCATAAATGCTGAGTACAAAATTCTTCATATAAGGGCGCAGATGACTCAATAAAAAACTATTGGAATAATTCATTAAGAAAAAGGTTAGATGGTTACAATGCCACAAATATTCTGCCAGTTCAACTACACGTTGTTTCTAAATATTTCCAAAAGTTATTGAAGCTATCACCTACTAAGTTAAAAAAAAGAGCTGATCATTTATTCTACATATCACTTGGGAATAGTTAACAATTATCCTAACCCTCATTGAGGGGCTTCCAATTTAAAAGAATCTCAATTCTTGTTTTGGATGCAAATTTGTGAGCAATGATGACTTCATGTGAGGCATCAGTAGATGATGATTGTACTATTGATGTAGCAACATGCTCAAAACAGTTTCTTAAAGGCACTGAAAACAATTTCCAGAAAGGGAACAGGGTTAGGGAATCATTTTGCTTAATGAGAAAAGCCTTGATATTAACCAGGAATCAGAAAAAATGGGCCCATTATATACCAGCAAAGACAACGCGAAGCAGACATACCTCATTATAGGCTTCACCATACTCCTCCATACGAAATGATGAAACAGAAAGAGCTGCAGCGAACATATATTGCCAGGTAAGTGCATTTCAAGTCGATTCAATGATCTACCTCCGGACAGTCATAAGAATTACAAAACACAAAATGGGAGATGCATGTACATTGTAGTGTGTTATAGAACACATTGGATATCACACCTTTATTTTTCTGAAAAGTTCTAATTATCTGGAAACTACACCAAGAACAGTGACTGATGACTGCAAGCACTATTAAACTGAAAGCACTATCAAAATTGTATATAATCTAGAATTTGAAATGCCTCATTTCAGCCATATCGCTATTTATGTAGAACTGCAAGCATATCTTTTTACAATCAAAACTTACTTCATCGAATATATAGAAAAGGTACATAGGCACAATATCTTCTATTTAGACGCTCAATTTGAAAAGCAGAACACAGTAGTGCCCTATAAAGATAATATGTCTAATTCTAGTGAGTCTAGAAGTGTTACTGGTCCTGAAGAGATAACTGAGTATTTCTTAATAAGTCTCTGAATTTAGAACCCAAGACCAAATTGTAGAACAGAGGCATTAATAGTTTTTTTCTCGAAAAAGAGGGCAGGAGGGCTGCCTCTTTTCATTAATATAGGAGGAGAGAAGAATTTATATACAGGCGTTTGTGTATGTTACATGAGGTCTACTCTCGCGACAAAGCTGGTGTATACTGAATTCTGTTGCCAATCATAAAAATCAGGCAAACCAAGTTATGATGTGTCAATGCTTGTGCCAAAGAATGCAAGGACAATTAAATTATGTTGGATAAAAGAAACTGATTCATACAAACAGAGGTGAAATAAATCAACTTACATGTGTTGGTTGTATGCTCATCAAGATGATTGAAAGGATCCATAATCCAAACCTTAATTCGTTGGTATGATTGGATTGGATTTACATAGGACGCAAATGACCCCAGAGACGAGCATCAAATCCCTCAAAGAGTAGAAATCCCAAAAGGAAGTTTATCTTAATTAAGTAAATGTAAGGCATAAATAAACAATATAGAATTATTCTTAGCTTGAAATTTATATTGACATTCTGTCGGATATATGCAACATGTAGAAACTTACATAGGCACACCAAACCATATCTCCCTAAAAGATGACTCTTCGACAACTATTGGTATGATATCCATCTAGATACCTCAAAGAAGATGGGGATGCCAAGAATAAACAACATATCTACATATATGAGCACCTACATAAAATGGAAAGGGAGAAATACCAAGATCGTAGGCAAGCCAGGATAATAGTCATCGCTTCAACGACATTAATCATCCTGCTTGATTTGAAAAAAGAAAGAATCAATTGTTTAGTGCCCAAGAATTATACTAAAAGTGAGGCTCAAATCAGAGCAAAAAATATTTTTACTAAATGGGTTACCAATATAACAAAGCACTATTCTAGGTACATACATGCCAGCACATACTCTGATCATAAATTGGTTGTGTCAAAGAGCAAGAGGGGTTAGCAGAGGAGGCAGAAAAGAAAGGATAAGGTGAACTATTTCCATTTAAGAATATATTGCCACTCATCTGCACCAGAAGAATTATTGCAGGTAGATATCTATGCGCAATAATTAGTAAATTAAAAAACTGCAAGAATTATGCTAGGATGATTTTGTAATCGAAATGATATGAAAGATAAAATAGATGAGTGCTACTGGAGAGGCAAGTCGGGCCATTGGTACCTATCTTTCTGTGCTGAATTCTTTGATTTAGAAATTCGTAATGGTTGGACACTTCTATCTGTCTTGCATCAAGGAATGCATCCCATATTCCCGTTTTGATGTTCTGTAAAATAAATGTGCAGTTCTGACCACGTATTAGTACAGATATTTATGAAGTAAAGAGAGAGGGAAGGAGAGAGCAAGATGCTAAAAATGCAAATCGTTTAGTTTTGTCATGTAGAACAGATAACACATCCTATGTTGTACTGTTTGGTTGGTTACATTTGCTTGCATGTAATGTAAGTTACTGTGAGGTACTAAAAAACCGTGCGAAACATAGCAGATTAGATTGCCCTTCACAGCAATCAAATAAGAAATTCCAAAGCAGGAATAAAAATCTGCAACTCATGAGAAAGAACCTGTATATATCCCCAACTGTATCTGAAGCATGCTTTTTGCAGACCTTAGAAACTACAGGATGCATAGTCACCTGCTCGAACTCCAGAAAAAAGTAAATTCTATTAAAAATAACCTAAAAATATGTAGGATTGGAGGAAAGGGAGATGATACCTGTGGAAGCTAGAAGGGGTTGATGGTGCTGGCGGCTGAAGCAGATCAAGGAAACAGACAGTACTTATCTCTTTATCGGGCCACACGATCTGCTCAGCCGTGAGGCGTAAGGCGACGCAGTGGAGCAGCTTGGGGGTGGACTTGGCAGCGATGAGGGAAGCGAAGGCACCGTCTTGGCGCTCGCGAGCAGCTGTAACATAAGTAGCTAAAGCCAATGAATATAACAAATACCTCACTTGCTCAAACAAGACCAACATCATCAAGGCAGTAGCAAATTTTTGCTAAAATTAGAAAGGCGTCTCCTTGATTCTTTTGTTATATCATCAGCATCTTCATACATGTAGCTTTGCTTATTCTGCAACTCTGTTATCAATGCATCATACTGCATATACAAAAAAGTGTGTGTTCTTAGAAACATAAAAAATGCTGAGGTGCAAACTTTGATGACAAATTCGATCAATATAGCAGAGAAAAAAAAGAGATAAAGAAAACCTTGGGACATAAAACTCCCAATTCTTCACTCAAATCTTCAAAACAAATTGTTTTCGGGTCATAGAATCTGTACATTTCTTTTGCAGAAGGAACGCAAAGCTCTATCTCTTCTCTATCTGAAACTCTGTAGATCTGTTAAAGATAAAAAATGATGAGATTGAAAGTACGCAGACGAATAACATTTTTAAAAGGGGTCATATGTGTATCCCAAAATGGCATGGGTAGAACAGATAGATATATATCACCTAAGCTCTCAAAACAAACACAACAGTCAAACAATTTGCATTTGGTTGAAAACTACAATCTGTCAATAACTGGAATTCAGGTACGTATATATCCTTGCAGTTCAATAGACAAAGTAGAATCGTGTAGTAATCAGAACTAACATGTCCTGTATAATCTAACCCAGCTTATTCATATAATATGTGTGGCAGAAAAGGAAACTGAACATACCTTGGCATCTAACAGGTTTTCCAATTCACAGAACTGACCTTCACAATCCAAATGAGAAGAGACACCTGCAAAGACAACCATGAAAAACTCAAATCATCCAATAAGATTTACTAAGTGATGGGAATAAATCAAATCTGCCAGAAATATTGGCATTTATGAACTCTATGGCCAAAGTGAAACTGGAGAATATGTGCGTGATCATTGTTCCTGGATATTTCTCTGGGATGGCAGGTCAGAATTAACACATATCCTAAATGCTACTGTTTACAAGAAATTTATTGCTGATCTTCTCTAACTTATGCATCTCTCAACCAGAGTTGAAACAAATGAGGTTTAACATCCCATCCTCCATCGAGCCCCCCGGGCACCTACCCATCCACTCACAAAAGAAAAGAAGAAGAAGCATTCTATATAGTTCTTGCAGAAAACTGAATACTTCCCTTTTCTTATAACAGGTGATGCTGTCATACCAAACACACTTGGCTTATGTTCTGATTTGTAATAGAACTCCTGAGATTGTGATAAGTTATAACTTATGACAAACACAAAAAAGAAAAACCTGAATGCAAATATTCATGGTAGTGTCAAAACAAACAAAAAACATGATAAGATGGTATTTCACAATACCTTCATTACAAGTATAAGGGTGGTTTCCAGTTGCATGATGGCATTCATAAAATATCATGAGACTAACCTTGTCCAAGATCAAGAAAGCATTGCGTAAAGCTTGTAGGAACACCTGTGGTGTCATGACCATGACCTGTAATTTCATTATTATAAGTGCTGAAAGGATCAACAAGTAGATAGGATCATAGGACAGGGGAAAAATATAAGTTAAGAATATCCTAGTGTAATATAGTGAACAGAAGACTGCAGATCATAACTGCTGCTAGCATGGAGTGAATATTTTCTTTAGCACATATGATGAATCAATGAGCCTTTAAAAAGCATAGAATAAATGCTTGCCTGATATTTTGAGATTTGCTCTTGCCATCTTGGACCTGTCCATTGATCAACCCCCTTTGCGCCATGACATTGTTCCACCTCAAAATCTGTGAGTTTCAGTCACCTCGCATTGCTGTGGCGAAAAATAATGTCAGTATAAATTATGTTACAGTTAGGGTAAAACGAACAGTCTACAGACTCTGGTATAACCTGTGCAACAAGTTGAACTGTTGGTGCAAGAAATATGATGACTTTTCCAGCATTCTTTGTTCTATTTATCTTTCCAAACTCCTTGATAAACATCACAGCAATCATTATCTTCCCAGCTCCTGTGTCAAGCATCGCAATCGTGTTTCTCCGCATTGCAACCTCATAGACATCAAGCTGATATCTGACTAATCTCAGCATCACAAAGCAATGTCACAGGATTGTACTCTTTTTCTGATCATATAAGAATATAAGATAGTGACTGTGAAAAGGAGAACTCTGCAGAACCTTCTGTGTGTGAAAGCTTGACACTCTCTCTTTTGCCGTTTCTGTTTGCGTGCTTCTTCATGTTCCTGAGAAGATGATTCCGGGTTCATGTTAACTGCCATTCGAACAAAAAAAATTACCAAGTGAGGTCATGACAATTCACCATTGGGAATATTCACACCCAAATAGATCGAAATTAGTAATCCTCGAAGCACGAAAGGATAAATATGAAAAAAAAAGAAAAAGAAAACAAGTGTTGACAAATAATAAATCTGATTCGCGTCAGTTAGCTCGCAAACCCTTCCCAAAAACACTTAGAAAAAACGTGGGTACCATCGGCGACGACCATCTCCTCGCTGGATCTTGAGCTGCGAATGAGCGGATCGAATAGCGGGCCTGGCGTCCGCGATGGTCTTTGGCATGCAGATACAGGTGGAGCCGGCGCACCTCGTCCCCCGCCGACGAGGGCTCGTACTGCGATGCGGACGCAGCAGCTAGCTAGCGCTGGAGATTTGGTCCTAGCTAGAGCGCCGTCGCCCAAACAATCAACTCCTCATCTGCCAGACGCTTGCTCTACATAAATCAAGGGCTCGCCGGAACGAGGAGGTTAGGGTAGCGGATGTGGCCTGCCTGTCGCTGGCCGATTTCCTCAATCACGCCGGCCCCGCCTCCGTCCGACCTGCTCCTGACATCCATCTGCGCCTGCGCGTGCTCCTGCTCATGTTCACTTCCTCCTCCAGAGCCTCCACCGGCGTCCAGGCCAGATGGGAGGGGCGGTGGACGGAGAGGTAGGGGAGGGGAAGAGGTGGTGCCGCGGAAGTCGAGTGGTGAGTTTGCGTGCACGCTTCGTCCTTTCCTTCTCCAACCTGGAGTAGGCGTATAGCTGACCGGTGGGGCCCATATCTATCAATTCCCGCGTTCGTTTCTTCGATGTATATAGTATTAAACGTAGAAAAAAGTAATTACATAGTCCGCTAAGAAATTATGAGACGAATATTTTAAGCCTAATTGCACCATGATTCGATAATGTTGTGCTACAGTAAATATTTGCTAATGGATGATTAATTAGGCTTAATAAATTCGTCTTACAGTTTCCTAACGGAATCTGTAATTTGTTTTGTTATTATATTACGTTTAATACTTCAAATGTGTACATGTATATCCGATGTGATATGTAGGGGCAAAATTTTTAGGGTCTGTTTAAGTTCCCATGAAAAAACTTTTCACCCTTAGAACTAAATAGGGCCTAAATACGGCATGCAAAACGACAAATTCATTAAGACTAATTGAGTTTTAATTATTTTTAATAATAATTGAGTTTTAATTACTACAAAAAGTAAATTGTATTTGTGGTACACAAACTTATTAGGTCGGTGTTATTTACTACATAAACTTATAAAATGCTCTTTCGTGCAAACGAGGATAAAAATAATTTGGCGATGTTAATTTTATAAAGCTGATATTGATTAGGATATGACGTGCATACGTGTAGTGAGTATGCACAAGACATGCAATCTTTATAATTTTGCTATGTACTTTATCCTTCTTCATGGATTTCTTCTTTCGTATATTTCTAACACTTATATAATTGCTCGGTTTTTTAATCTTTTTCTACTATCACTATATCCTATTATTTTTTTATTGAAGAGGTGTATGTTGTCAGGGTTATGGATACCACATACCAAATAGTAATTGACTAAATCTCGGCAGGACCCACCACATACCATGTCTTATACGAAAACTGTCAGGGTTACGGATAAGGTATACCCTCTACTCTTGGATATACGTCGTGTACTGGTATGGTATACCCGCGCGTATACGGACATTCTTTGTACACGTTAAGGAAATTCATCACGGAGTCCACGGATGGAAGGAGTACCACTCGGATAGAACTGGGTCGTAACAGTATCGTATAGGCTCCGATGTCTCCGAGTTCTACTTGGAGACCAATTGACCTGCGGTATAAAAGGGACCCCCCGGGAGGACCTAAGGCATGTTTAAGCTAAATGATTACGCGTAGCTAAGTGAAGGATGAAAAATAAATCAAATTTAATCTTCAAAATTTTCATGTTTGTTCATATGGAAGAAATAATATCAAGAGAAATATAAAAAGGTAAAAGCTTTGCATGCATGACAATGATCTTGGTGACTTTGGCTAAATTTATGCTTTATTATTTTTATCCATTCTTATTAACTTATTGGATCAATATTGTGCAATCCCTTTACCATGATGTATATTCAGAGAAAAAAATTGTTTGTGTTGTAAGAATGTGTATGTAATTACCATATTTGAATAAAGTATCAGAAAACTCCCAATCTTAATTTTCTCTCTTTCTTGAGAACACTAATCATCCATTAGAGCTGAAAGATCGTGTTTATAGAAACAAAATAACTTGTAGTTCTTTGAACTGAAAGATCAATAAAACAAAATAAATACTTGCACTAACCTGATGAATCTCCTTTATACTCCAGTCAGGAAGAAAATAAATGTTTGATTGAGCTATTACAAAGAACATCCTTTACACTCCAGTCAGGAAGAACATAAATCCAAAGAATTAAGTTGAACCAACCATAGAATTGTACCTGACAAACCCAAATATAATTAGGAACATCATATAACAAAGAAGGATGAGCATGGACAGATCCAGGAACCAATATGTACCTAAATTAAGTTCATTGCTGAAATAATCAATGTGACCTTTCAGTCTGATATTCTAATGTGAAAATATGATACATAGTAGTGTTGTTAAGGAAAAAAAAAATACTTAGTACCTCTTGCAAAGCAGGTATCGTAGAATGGGCATATAATATGGTGACAATGAATATGATGCAATTATTCATTACTTAATATATCGATATATTTTCTTGATAGAGGAATTATATCAGTAGAAATACGTACATGCTGCAGTCGCTGCTTTAGATTGGAACGTCAGGGGATTGACCTCGGCTGCTCAGCAATAGCCCAGAGCTACTACTACAGCGTTAGCAGGCAATGTACTTATAGCAATATTCTGCAATCAGATTTCAGAAATTAAACAAATTATAGGTGCAGCAATGATGTAAAATTGGTATACCCACCTGTGATGTTTAGAGTCCTGATGTAATACCATGAATCCATGAATGAATTAGATCCTTTAACAAATTGTACAGGCTGAATAAAGTTTGAATCCTGTTGAATAGGGATAGTAGAAACCTGAAGAATAGCCAAAACCGAATCGATCTCTCTATTTTTTAATGCTTTCATAATCTCAGGGATAACAGGAACGGATCAACCTAGCATCAGTCTAGCATGATTGGAAGAAGAAATGTAGGCAATAGATTGAGTGAACAACTATGGCTCAAGAAGAGGAATAAGCATACCTTTTGGAGATGAATATATACCCTTGTGATTCGCGAAGGTGAGGAGCGGCTGAAGGTGGGAAAATGAATTGACCAATGCTCTCCGAACAGGGAGATGCCATAGGAGGTGAATCGACATAAGGTGAGGGGGCTTAGCTGAGCATGATGCAGGGGGTGATGGTCTCTTGAAGTTGAGGAGACGACGTGGTGTCTTGATGATAGCCATAAACTCCACTCGATGTGCAGCGGCGGTTTCCGTTTCTCGTGAGTCCGCAAGGAGGTGAGCAGTTTAGGAGGTGGTAGGGAGCCAGGGAACCTCGAGGCACGGCCGCATGGGAGATGGGGCGCCGGTGCGACGGTCGCCATTCGTGCGGCGGCGCTCAGGATGGGAACGGGGATAGGAGTGGGGAAGTTATGGTGGATTGGGCCTGGAGAGTGAGCTGGGCTTGCCCGTGTGCAAAAGTTGGGCTTTGGTAATGATAAGCAACTGCTCGACATCTCACCTAGGGACCTTCTCATCCAACGGTTCATATACTTTAAGTGTGATTTATATCTTACACATTTGCATAAAATTTTTGAATAAGACGAATGGTCAAACATATGAGAAAAAGTTAACGGCGTCATCTATTAAAAAACGGAGGGAGTACTAATCAATAGGGGGATTAGACGAGTAGTGAGGACAAGTACTGAAACGAACGCGGTTTTTGGCACGAAATAAAAAGGCGTTCATGAGTGAGTGCAGGATTGTGGTGCATCTGAAGTATCTGCTTCTCACTGTCGCAATCTGAATCTCCCTACCTTTGTGCCTGACGCGTTTAGCTTAATCTTGTGCCATACACAATTGACCAGAAAAGCAAAACATTTTAATGGTTTAATCTATCGGGCAATAGTCGTACTACTTGCCACTTAAGCCATGCTTGAACAGTCACCTAGAGAGTGAAGTACAGTAAATATCAGTAATCACACACACCATGAACTGAGCGTTATGCAAACTCAGTCAAATGAGCCAAGGCAATCATCTCAATTTCGGAATTTTCTGTGGCACATAGGAAGTTGATGGAAGCATGTAATTCCAGTAATTATTCACAGCCCACACAGTTCTATCACCAGTACTCCATAATATTTGTTCAAGTAATACAGAGGACAAAGACCTCCACATGAAACTACTACTAGGACTGTTCAATTACCCTGGCCAGTGACCGGGCGAGATTATTCCCAATTATGTACAAACCAAGCACGTCAATTGTGCCAAACTATGCTAGCAAGCAAGATTTTTCACGAGCCATCTTCCTTTGGCTTTTGACTCAGTTCTGCGTACTGGCCTCCCATCAGCTTCAATATCTCAGTCCATAGGCAAGAAGGATCTGTTGCAAGGGAGTCGCTTATCAGGCCTGAGCTACAGGAAGTGACATGCCAGTATCCTTGATCAATCTCGCTCAACAACTGGTCGTAATCCCAGGCAGAGTACCCAACGTAGAAGTTTAAGTCCTCAGGCTTAACCGCGCCACTCTTCAAAAGAGCACTGGCCTTCTCTAGGTCAGTCCTGAAACCGAAACAGACGCCTGGTGACACCTCTTCAAACCCCTTAATTGGTCTGTCATCGGTAGTCCTCATCAAGAATATGCTCATGTCGACAGGTCCCCCAAACAAGAGGGAGCAATCACTAAAAGGGGTTGCCTGGTTGCGGAACGATGGGTTCACGTGTTTCATTTTTGTATACAGTGGACGGTTTAGGATGACGCCAAATGGGCCGTCATAGGCATCTCTTGAACCTACTCTTAGGAGGAGAATTACAGTTCTCTCAAACGTACCATTGCCATCAAGCTCTTCAGCGGCAACCAGCACACAACCAGATTCTGGCATTGGAATAGAATGTGCCCACTTCCGAGGAAGACAGTGCACTGGTGCATCCGTAGCTGCTTGTGGTAGAGTATGTGCATCTACTGTTTGCACCTGATTTGAAAACATAACAGAGAATAGGCAGCAATGAGATAGTATTACATAATCAAAAACACCAATTATAGTTATGTAGAGACAGGATATTACTTTGCTTATGGAGAAAAAAAACATTTTTTCTAGACAGGGCAAAATGGATGTTTTTCAGGACAAGCATAGTGAATACTTGTGAACTATCAATTACACGCTGAAACATCCTGCAGCATTACTTGCAGTGAGAATGTCAAAACAAGGTACATGTGATAATTTCAAAATGTTCCAGCCAATTCACGATAATCTAAAGTAGAATGGAAAGTTGAATCTAGAATAATTATAACATGATGGTGTCACCATGACCAATTGACCATCCGATACAGTTTCCTTGTCTTAATTCAGTAATTCTTAAGAGAGCACAGGTTGTCAGATAGATGTTTTCAGAAAGTGTAAAAATAGGTATAAAGCTGAGGTGAACATACAGGACAACTAAAACTACAGAGATCGACTAGTTGCTTCCTTTCCCATATGGTACCGACAACAAATTATTTCAGAGGTGTTATGTAGTCGTTAGAATAGAGCTAACGCAAGGTGCGAAGCCAAAATCTCGGCAAATTATCTAGCAAGAAAATATTGTAAAGAACAGATGACCTATTATTAACCTCATTTACATTAAAAAAAAGTGGATAGCCACAGTTAGATTAAATTAGTTTAACTGATTGGCCATACCTTTGGAACCACAAAGCTTGCTCTAACATCTCTCCAATATGACAAGTTACCAGGTACATACATTGTGTCATTGGATTGCAGTTCATTATTTGAAACATCTCCACTGGGAGCAGACGCATCACCTTTTCCTGTACGTAGAAATTATCGATTTAGTCATTTGGTGAGACCTACGACTAGTTAATCAATCAAGATCATGAATTATGTTTTCCACAAAAAACACATGTATCTTATGAGGATTGAAAGAAATATATATTATTTTTAATAACACAATGAAAGAAACTGCCACGGTGCCACCACCACATAACTCAAAAGTTATCCATTTGCATTCCATAAAGCTCGCATCCAATGATCCACTTTACATTGTCTTTTTATACTAATACTAAGAAAATAAGAAATGCCAAACTCATGTAATATGCTAATTTAGCAGTGTAAGCTAGAATACAAAACAAGCAATCAGAAACCTTCAGAGAAAAAAATCATAAAAATAATCAGATTTCGATCATTTCTACGACCAAATAAGCATAGCAAACCATTTTACACCAATTGCACCATACTTGCACCAGAAACATTTCAATCTCCAAAGATATCCCAATCGTAAATACGTCGAGTTCGTTCATTACCAGCACAAAATTTACCCCCAAACGTCATGAAACATTACGGCTAAGAAATCCACTGAAATACATAATAAACCCCAATCTCGATCCCATGTCTAGTAAGTGTTCTAAGTTCTAACGCAACCATTTTCATGACTCAATTTGAACAACTTCTAACGAAGAAACCTCACCCCCCCTGCGCCGATCACTCCAACCCGCATCGAATCTACAAAGGTTTGACCGCTTCCCACACAAAAGACCCCCCAACCTTCACCATCCCAATCGCGCAAGTACGCACAAACCGGAAGCACCATCGGTTTCAATCGACCGAGAGAACCTACCGGAGGAGGAGGAGGAGGAGGACGCCGCCTTGTTCTTCTTGGGCTCGTCGCCGCCGTCGTCGCGGCCGCCCCTGCTCTTCCTCCCCGACGCGCTGACCGCCAGCTTGGGCCACCGCTCCGCCGGATGAAGACGCCTCCACGAGCACCACCTCCCGGTCCCCGCGGCCTCGCCGGCGGCGGCAGGCGGCGACGAATTGGAGTTGAGCTATAGCAGCCTTGGTCGATGATCAGTGAGTGAATACTACTCCAGCTACTGATCGATCATCGGGGGGCATGGCAGTACTGCTGAATTCTTGAAGAAAGAATTGTAGTATGTGCACAATGAATGCCTAGTTATTAGCAGTGCAGGAGAGATCGAAAGGATACTCTATGTTTTGTTTCTGTCAAGTTATTGCACTAGCATCAGTGTACATGTTTGTGTAGGAGAGGCCGAGTTACTGCATGCAGATCATGCAGAACGAAGCAGCATGCAGGCCAGTAGCAGCTAGCCCGGCCCTTTGATCAGACAGAGATAAAGTTTTTTGCTGCTGCTGGTGTGCATGTTGTACTGTATCAACATTTCAACCTTTCAGCAAGCAGCATGGCTACCTAGGGTCGTCGTAGTACGAGTCCTGTGTGTGAAGAAGAGTGTGCTCTTTTTCAGCAAGCAGCAGGATCGATCGATCGAGGAGAGGAATGAATAGAAGAATCAATCAATTAATTATTGGCGCCGTGGAGGAGCTAGGAGATCGAAGATCCATGCCATTGCATGCATGACGTTGTTGTGGCTAGCACCAGCATCGACGATACAGTACTGTACATGGATCGTATTCCCGAGACCCAGACATCCAGAAACCAGGCTACTATTGCTGCTGCTACTAGCTACATGCAACTACAACTCTGGTAAGATAAACTGATCTTAGGCTGTGTTTAGATCCCAAGTTTGGATCCAAACTTCAGTCCTTTTCCATCACATCAACCTGTCATACACACACAACTTTTCAGTCACATCATCTCCAATTTCAACCAAAATCCAAATTTCGTGCTGAACTAAACACAGCCTAACTGTTGCCATTGCAATATAGTAGTACTGTTCAAACAATAAATACATGTCTATAAACTCATGGCATCTTTGGTCAACTCCCCTCTAGCTAGCTATAGCTAGCATCTTCTGATCTATCAAATCAGATGCATATATATATTGAATCAAATCACTGCTTGCTAGGTACACACACGGCAGGCGCAGGCTGGGCATGCACAGGGAAAATTAGCTGCTGCTACTGCTACTACACCTTACTAGTAGGAAGCCGTATGTGTCTATTGCTGCAGTACTGAAGCTGCACACAACACATGCGATGTACTGCCGCTTGCCACGGCATGTTTGATATCCTGGTAAGTACCGAATTTACGCCCTCTGATCCAGCACTTGTGGCACGGATTCTGCAGCGTTATGCTGTTGTTAATTTTTTGCTGCTGCTGCTACTGCTACTGCTGCGTGCTGTCTTTTTTGTGTTCGTTCGAGCTATGAGATGGTGTTTGGATCAGACAGGATGTTTGGACATTAATTTAGTCTATTAAACATAGACTACTTACAAAACTAATTACATAAATAAGAGCTAATTCACGCGACAAATTTTTTAAGCATAATTAATCCATAATTAGCACATGTTTATTGTAGCATCACATAGGTTAATGATGGATTAACTAGACTCAGTAGGTTCGTCTTGCGAATTAGTCTAGGGTACGTTATGGAATGTATTTTGTTAATATATAGTCTATGTTTACTACTTCTAATTAGTGTTCAAACATCCGATGTAACAAGGACTAAAAATTTTTAGTCCCATCCAAACAGCCCTCTACTAGACAAAGCATGCATGAGATAATCGAGCTTACTGTTTCAGAGTACACGCTGAGAACTACACACAGTAGAGCGCGCGCACACACCATAATACCATATCTCCATTGTCCTGAGCTGCAACTAATATATCTGAATCTATGCACATGTTTTAATCTACGCCAGGTCGCCAGTGTAGTACAATAATGCATCCGCGCATATGTATATACGAGGTGAGTAAAGTTTTTAGCCCCACTCTGAATTTTCTTAAATTTTTGTAAATTTATTGTACATGCCTAGTACGTGCCAGATTTTGTCAAATATACAGTGTATACGTTCGTGTGCTTTAAATTAATTAAGCTAGAGATATACTCCCTCCGTTTCGAAATGTTTAACACCGTTGACTTTTTAGCACATGTTTGACCGTTCGTCTTATTCAAAAACTTTTGTGAAATATGTAAAATTATATGCCTACATAAAAATATATTTAACAATGAATCAAATGATAGAAAAAGAATTAATAATTACTTAAATTTTTTGAATAAGACGAACGGTCAAACATGTGCTAAAAAGTCAACGGTGTTAAACATTTCGAAACGGAGGGAGTATATCTCTAGCTTAATTAATTTAAAGCACACGAACGTATACACTGTATATTTGACAAAATCTGGCACGTACTAGGCATGTACAATAAATTTACAAAAATTTAAGAAAATTCAGAGTGGGGCTAAAAACTTTACTCACCTCGTATATACATATGCGCGGATGCATTATTGTACTACACTGGCGACCTGGCGTAGATTAAAACATGTGCATAGATTCAGATATATTAGTTGCAGCTCAGGACAATGGAGATATGGTATTATGGTGTGTGCGCGCGCTCTACTGTGTGTAGTTCTCAGCGTGTACTCTGAAACAGTAAGCTCGATTATCTCATGCATGCTTTGTCTAGTAGAGGGCTGTTTGGATGGGACTAAAAATTTTTAGTCCTTGTTACATCGGATGTTTGAACACTAATTAGAAGTAGTAAACATAGACTATATATTAACAAAATACATTCCATAACGTACCCTAGACTAATTCGCAAGACGAACCTACTGAGTCTAGTTAATCCATCATTAACCTATGTGATGCTACAGTAAACATGTGCTAATTATGGATTAATTATGCTTAAAAAATTTGTCGCGTGAATTAGCTCTTATTTATGTAATTAGTTTTGTAAGTAGTCTATGTTTAATAGACTAAATTAATGTCCAAACATCCTGTCTGATCCAAACACCATCTCATAGCTCGAACGAACACAAAAAAGACAGCACGCAGCAGTAGCAGTAGCAGCAGCAGCAAAAAATTAACAACAGCATAACGCTGCAGAATCCGTGCCACAAGTGCTGGATCAGAGGGCGTAAATTCGGTACTTACCAGGATATCAAACATGCCGTGGCAAGCGGCAGTACATCGCATGTGTTGTGTGCAGCTTCAGTACTGCAGCAATAGACACATACGGCTTCCTACTAGTAAGGTGTAGTAGCAGTAGCAGCAGCTAATTTTCCCTGTGCATGCCCAGCCTGCGCCTGCCGTGTGTGTACCTAGCAAGCAGTGATTTGATTCAATATATATATGCATCTGATTTGATAGATCAGAAGATGCTAGCTATAGCTAGCTAGAGGGGAGTTGACCAAAGATGCCATGAGTTTATAGACATGTATTTATTGTTTGAACAGTACTACTATATTGCAATGGCAACAGTTAGGCTGTGTTTAGTTCAGCACGAAATTTGGATTTTGGTTGAAATTGGAGATGATGTGACTGAAAAGTTGTGTGTGTATCGAAAATGTTTGACACCGTTGACTTTTTGACACATGTTTGACCGTTCATCTTATTCAAAAACTTTTGTGAAATAAGTAAAATTATATGTCTACATAAAAATATATTTAACAATGAATCAAATAATAGGAAAAGAATTAATAATTATTTAAATTTTTTGAATAAGACAAACGGTCAAACATGTGCTAAAAAGTCAACGGCGTCAAACATTTCGAAACGGAGGGAGTATATTAGTATCGACTTGTATACTCATTTACCAGAAATGAACTAAAGAGATTCCTTGTTAATTTGAATGTTTTCGCAGACTAGCTTTGTTTGAATTTATATGCATGCCTGCATATGGTTCCAGGTCTGTATTACTACCACTATTCTAAAATACAAGCATTATTTCTTCGTATTTTTCAAAACATTTTAAAAGACACGCAAGAATGCTTATATTTTAGAACGGATGAGATACCATCTATCTTTTGTAGGGTAAACTACATGTTTTTTTTAGAACTATGAACACAAACATACACAAAAACGGTATGAGATGTTGGCTGAAATGTTTTTTTTTTTTGCCTTTTTAATCATTTCATTGAACGTGTAATTAAAGAAAGGAATGGTCAAATGTGTGTCCTAAATAGATAAGTGTAAAAGGAACAAATTAGTAACATATATAGTCATGACAGTCCTAAATTAAATGACTGGCAAGCTAGCTGGCTACATGAATACAGTATATGTTTAGCCTTGCACTAACTTGGTAGTACTGTCTCATTGATCTCATGCTTAATCAACATATGGTCTGCACTCCTAGCTCTAAGTACTGTTGCAAGCAAGCAAGCTTGCATATATATATAATCTCTGTGACGTGTGTAGTACAGTAGGGCAAATAGGGGACTATCGTATCTTTGTGGTCTGCACGCAGCAAAAAACGCGGATCGATCGATATTTTTAATTAATTTGCTGGACCATGCATGCCATATGGGGTCCATTTTAACTAATAATAACTCCCTGTCTTACATACTAGGAGTATCATTCTATAGCTGATTAAAGTAATTGATATATTTATGGTTTTGCAGGTATATTCTCAGGCTACTTGATCTTACGTATGTTTTGTCTGGCAAGTTTTTTCCTTTTAAAATATATTACATCAATACATTAAGTATCGCCTTTATTTGGATCCAATGAATTTAATTAAGTAGGAGTACATGTTGTTGAGTTTTCAGACCCACTTTAATTTGTGAGAAATGATTGCCTGTCCGATCCCAAAAATTTATTTATAATATTTATTATCAAGTTTTGCACGCACGTGCAACAATGCATATGGTATGCCCTTGTACTGTTTTCTCCTGAATTTTTACGTGTTTCTTGAATCCAAACAACATTATCAAAATTTAAGCATGAATGTTTTTAGCTTTTTTTAATTAAATAATACAAGTGCTTAACAACATGCTACGGAGTAGTGTATATATGAAGATCTAGCTCTGACTTTGCCAGCTAATTAATGTTATGTTTTACTCCTAATAAATGTACTTATTTCTCTGCCCTGTGCCTCGCTAGCTCAAAGTTTTGGTTTAAAACCTGGTGTCTATGAATATATATACTCCCTCAATTCTAAAATATAAGGCACAACCACCCTTAACCTAAACACTAATAAATAATTTCATAGTTTGGATTACCCTAATAAATAGAATGCATGCACCTAATAAAATTAGAGATCTTGATAGTGGTGGATTTGAATAAACATATTTTAGTGAAAAAGATGTGCTAGTTAATGACATGCATGCATGCATGCTTATATTATGAAACAACTTTAAAAATAGTTGTGCCTTATATTATGGAATGGAGAAAATACTAGCTTAGGAGTACTATTATACGTATATCTTTAGTTTGGAAGATGCCAAAAATTATACCTAGTTTGTCTTAAAAAGGTATCTATATATACTAGAAAGGATACCTACTAATTTTAATGCATAAAAATCTACTACTAAGCTAATAGGGGTATATATATTTTCAGTTAATAGGAAGAAGAATCAAAGTCGTTCAAAATTTGACCCTAATTAAGTTGACTGAAAATATTTTTTCCTTAACCCAAGTACAGTATTTCCTAGTACTAAGAAGATGTTAATGTTTGTACTAGTATTTTTTGGGGGAGTATGTGAGCTACTAGGTACAGAGAGAACCAGAGAGAGATTAATTACTGTAATTAATTGGATGTGATAGATGATGCGACAGTAAATAGTGAGTGCGAGTGTCGTGCTATGCATGTGTGTAGGGGCAGGGAGAGGCATCATCACCTCATAATTTCTCAGTTTTTGGCAGTGAGCCGAAATCCTAGACAGATTTCCAGAATCCTAGTACGTGTAATTCTCTTCTTAAATGCAATCTGATGCATGCTAGCTATAGCTACAGCTGCTGCTGCAGCATGCATTTAGGCTGTGTTTAGTTCCAGCCAAAGTTTGGACTTTGGTTAAAATTGAAGATGATGTGACTGAAAAGTTATATGTGTATAACAGGTTATGTGATGGGAAAAGTAGAAAGTTTGGATGAAAACTTTGGATCTAAACACACCGTTAGTTATTCTTTTCTGTTCTTTTGACCTTTCCTCTCTGCTTCTCTAGCTATAGTTCTGTCACTCTCGTGGAGGACGTCGTCCATGGCGTGGCAGGGAAAGACGTGACGTGTTAATTAAATCACTAGTAGCTTCTCTGCATGCGGTTGAAAATTCAAGTGTACTGTATTTTAATTTCATAACAAGATTGTTCAGTATACTCCGTAATGGCCTACTACTCTCTCGCGTACCAAGAAAAGATCAACTGAGGTGGTGTTTAGATCTAGAGACTTAACTTTAGTCCATGTATTTAGACATTAATTTAGAGTATTAAATATAAACTACTTATAAAACTAATTACATAAATGAAAGCTAATTCGCGAGACAATCTTTTTAAGCCTAATTAATCCATAATTAGAGAATGTTTACTGTAGCATCACATAGGCTAATCATGGATTAATTAGGCTCAATAGATTCGTCTCGCGAATTAGTCCAAGATTATGGATGGGTTTTATTAATAGTCTACGTTTAATATTTATAATTAATTTTTCAAACATCCGATGTGATAGGGACTTAAAAGTTTTAGTCCCGTCTAAACAGGGCCTGAGACCACAGCTACTTCTTCCATCTTAAAATATAATCAATTTTTATTTCTTTTTCTACAAAATTTATATTTTTAGAATTCGCTTAAGAAGTTCATATTTGATGATTCACCTATACTCTAGGAATTAACAATCTGGCTCTGCCCCTGTGGTAATTAGGTACTCCATCCGTTTTAGGTTACAGGGTTTTTTTTTAAGTTTGGTTAAAATCAAACTGTTTTAAGTTTGACCGAGTTTATAGAAAAAATAGTACTTCAGATTCGTTGTACTAGGATGTGTCCCACCCAGTACAATGTTGCTATATTTTGGGACGGATGAAGTAATATTTTTGAACAAGATAAATTTATTATAAAAATATATTTAATTATTAATTTAATAAACCTAATTTGGTAATATAAATATTACTATATTTATCTATAAACTTGCTTAAATTTAAAACTATTTGACTTTGAAGTCAAAACGTCATATAATAAGGAATTTTGTTATACAACGGATGGAGTAGTATTTAGGAGTCCACAGTTTTTATTCTTAAGGACCGAATGTTATTAGTGGTTCTTTTTCAAAAAAAAAAAAACACGCCTTGCTAGCTTGATTTCTACCCAAACTATATCAAGAGCATGAACAGATGCATGCATGTCTAGGTATGCACGTTAAGTAGCTAGCTAGTAATCCTAGCGGTGGAGTGAATTCTGAGAGCACAATCGATCGATCAGAATTTATCAGAAGTATATATAATGTGCTAACTTAATTATAGCTGCAACGGCCATCGATGATCCTGATGGATCTGATCTGATGCAAATTAGGCATAATATATGCAAATTAAAGCACGCCAGGCACGTATATAGTACGTACTACGGGGGCTTGATGGATTAATCAGGAAATCCATCACACCACAGGAATAAAATTTGAATATATACTTTTATTTTTAATGTTTTGCTTTTATATACATGTATGGAAAAGAGTTGCGAAAATATACCTCTACCGTAAAATGGAGATGCGGGATGAAGGCAGTGCCGCTCGCTCTCGCGCAGCGTCCGCGCGGCACCGTCGCTCCCGCGGAACGTCCGCGCGGAACCGTCGTTCCCGCACGCAATGCCTCGCTCCCGCGCGCCACGTACGCGCGACCGGCGCGGTCCCGCGCTGCGGGGACGCGCGACCAGCGCTGTCCCGCGTGCTGATGACGCGCGACCGGCGCGGCAAACAAGCACATATGCATGGATGTGCATATGTTGCATGCATGCATGCATTCACGTTGCATGCAGCGATGACGGCGCGGCGGTTCCGCGTTTCCAGGCTGCGGGATCGATCGGTCCCGCACTGCTGTTCTGCGCGACCGCCGGTTCCGCGGAATGGTGGTGCGGGACCGAAACGGTTCCGCATAACCCTCATGCGGTATAGGTATATTTGTGTAAAATTTCATCGCATTGGTATATAAACGCAAAATAACGAAGAAAAAGATATATTTTGAAATTTTTTTCGCCCGCGTACGTGCATCTTATCAGTGCATGGTATATTATGGCTGAGCTGGCCTCTGGTATCGGCGTGTAATCTGATCCCCACTCTGTCCTGGTAGTGCTTACATTATTTGTTTTATTTTTCTTTGCAAATTTGCTAACTACCTTTAGAGTTTGGACAGATTTGAGAAACAAATCTCATAGTTTTAAACCATTAGATTAATCTCAAGACTCGTGTGCCCGACCTCTTTCTTCTCTTGCTCCGACAACGAGGATGTGGCGATAATCTCACCAGGTTAGGTTTTTGGGGTCGGAGGATTGGTTCAGAGGGTTGGGTTTAGAGTGAGTCTAGAAGACCGATGAACGGTAAGCAATAGGAGGATGATGAGATGGTGGGCACCACTAAGGCCGTGAGAGTGAAGGAGGGTGATGGGAGGTGAACGGTTTGGTTGGAGATAGTAGGGGAGTCAAGACGGTACGTATTAGAGATGACGGATATTGATGACAGATCCAACGGCATAAACCACAAGAAGTAGAGGAAGACAGCTCAGGAGCACGACAATGAGAAACATGATGGGGGAGAGAGAAAAATGAAGTGGAGGGAGAATATCTGTAGTGTTGTTCTCGGCTTCTCGCTAACATCAGAGGTGAAGTCGGAGAGACGAAAGGATGACAGCGCGTGGGGCAGGGAGAAAGGTGTGTATGTGATGATAGCAGGAAAGTCGATGCGAGTGCGTCGCTCAAATCCTAGTCGATGGGATTAGGGGGTGTTGGAGACAGATGAACACAGGTATCGAGGGTGATGTGTGATACATTTGATTTTAATTAATCAAATGATTAGAAAATCATAACATTACATTGGGGCTAATTCCCTTCTCTCCCCCACGTCGGCGACCACCACCCCCGCCGCCGCAGCTTACACCACCAGCTTCTACTACCCCTTCACCGCCGCCGCCGCACCGCCACCGCCCAGGACGTCGCCGGCGAGCCCCCTCTTCCACTACAACCAGGTGCATATAATTAATTAATCTACATGCATAATGGCGTAACCTAATCATTTCTTAACGGATCATGTCGCGTTGCAGGGAGGCGGCGGCGTGGTGTTGCCGGCGGCGGAGGCGATCGGGCGGTCGTCGTCGTCGTCGGACTACTCGCTGGGGAAGCTAGTGGACAACTTCGGGGTGGCGCTGGAGGAGGCCTTCCCGACGCAGCCGCAGCAGCCGGCGACGACGACAATGGCGATGACGGCCGTCGTCGACACTACGGCGGTGGCGGCGGCGGCAGGTGGCTTCTGCCGGCCGCTCAAGACGCTGGACCTCTTCCCCGGCGGCCTCAAGGAAGAACAGCATGACGTCGTCTAGCACTAATTAGCTACTACTACTGCTACTCTTAATTACTTTATTAATTAACATGCATGATGGATGGATGGGTCGATCCATTATATATTAATTAACCATTTCTCTGTCTCCACAAATTTCTGCTTAATTCAGAATTCAGAGTTACTCCTAGCTAGCTATAACTTCTTTTTTTTCCCTTTTTTTGAGAAAGACTTCTTGTTTGCTAGTGTTAATGCATGCTTAATTTCTTTCTCTCTCGATCTCTAATTTTTTTTTTCTCTATAGTTAATTATAGCTATCGTTAGATTGTACGTGTACTAGGTGATACGAACGTGAGCACGTGCGTCAAGCTAGCATGCAGAGGATCAAATCGAGGTCGGTTGTGCACTTGCATTGACTAATTAAGTAGTACTCCATCCGGCCGTTTAATTTGCTTTCTACAAGGTACTACTATTATATTATAAAGTTATAAATATCAAAGTGTGTAAATTAAATTTGACCACTACAGATACTTATAAACCGTTTTGTTAATATGCTATATGGAGTAGTATATACCAACAAAAGTAGTGCTCTAATATTATATGAAAATACATGGAAGTAGTATCATTTCATCGGTTTAATTAGGTTTTACATGCTAAGTATACTTTTGAGTAATTTTTACTGGTTAAAATTTACAAACTTTGACCTTTTAACTTTGTATAACATGCCTTAAAATAAACATGGAGAGTACTAATATACAGTACTACATCTGTATGGAATGTGAACATGCTTGCTATACATTAATATATAAACTGAAGACTTTTTTTATTTTAAAAAAAACAAACAGGTTTCAGCAGCTGGCTGGTGGCAGGCCGGCCGGGTAGCTAGATTAACTAGCTACAGTAGATAAAAGATAATATTATATGTGTGTTGCAGCTTCAGCTAGCTACTGGCTTGCAGTGAAGCAAAGAGATACTACTCCTATAGCTAGGCTTTTGATTTGCAGTGCTATTAAGTGTACTTTGTTTGAGATCAAGCGTATGGATGGAATGTTCCTAGCACGATATAGCAGCTGGATGGTCCTGCACCAACCTACTGTAACCAACAAAACACACACACACAACACAGTACACACTCTCTCTAGTCTGAATATTTCTCACTATGTACTTGTCATATGGAGTGTATATATATGGTGTCTGATGAGGTGATAATGTGCCTTAACTCTAGCCGTCCAGCTACCCTATTAATTTTAGGTTTGAATTTGTAATTTCACCACTGGTACACCCCTTTTTTCTGCATGTTACAAATATATTGGGCCTGCTCAGAACTGCTTGCTACGGCCAGGGCTTCGATCTCTACTGTGACAGTAGCTAGTAGAGCTAATTAATTTGTTGTAGGCAGCAGCTTTGAGTAGGCCCATTGTGTATCTGTATTGGCATGATCTATAGAATACAAACTCTGTATAGTCGCTGATTTATTAGTATACAAAATTTTAGATTTTTTAAAATATTATTGTTATTTTTTTGTTGGTACTCAATCAAAAATATTTAAACAAATTTGACACTTAAAATTTAAAAGTTTAACTAGGCATATTATTTATCTGGTATTAATTGTTGAGCACCGAGATACATATTATATATACTGCACTATATATATATAATATAAATTTGGAAACCACAATTCCCACTCAAACTAGCTTGCAAAATATTATGCGTGCTAATAAATTAAGTCCACCGAAACATGAATATTTATACGAGTACGTTATTACATGTCAATTTAGAAAAAAAAAAAACAGTAACATAACGCAAAGAGTACTAAACATACATAATCTATACTCCTTTTAAAAGAAAGTACAGTTATATCACCATCCTCAACACTAACTCCTTACTTTTTCTTGAGAGGAAAAATGGTTGGTGGGACTAGAGGGTCCAAATGTCAACCACCGACACCAACTCTTACTTTAACTTCTGTGTGAAGTAAAATTGATAGTTGAGGTTAGGCTGTGTTTAGTTCACACTGAAGTTTGGAAGTTTGGTTGAAATTGGTACGATGTGATAGAAAAGTTGTGTGTGTATGAAAAGTTTGATGTGATGGAAAGTTGGAAGTTTGGAAAAAAACTTTGGAACTAATTAAACAAGGCTAAGAGTTGGTCTCTATAACTCTATATACACAATTTTACTAGCATATGGTCCACATGATAATTTTTAAATTGAAATCACGTTGCAAAACGCACGGGACAATATGCTAGTGTAGTAGTGTATATAGAGTTATAGAGACCAGCCGTATGGTTTGTATAATTAATCGTGGAAGAAAATTATTTAAGATAAAAGGTTGTCAAGAAATTTTAAAATAACTTACATTTAGGAAAATAGTGATGGAAAGGGGTAAAACGACTTCCATTCTATTTGGAATCGATATGGAAGGGGTGCAATTAAGCCGCAAATAAATTGATTAGATAGTTGGAGACTTAGGGACGTACTTCGCTATGTACATGTATAGTATAATTAATTAACAAATCCTCCTGTTCCTCAGTAACTGCTAATAACTGATGCATGCATGCATATCTAAGCTAGCTCGATCACAGTTAGCAAACGAAATTAATTGAATATCACCACAAGTTGGCAGCCACAAAACAAATGTTATAAATGACGAGCAGAAAGTACACCTGCACGCTACACGTTGTATACTGATCTCTCTAGCTATATGTACGTACTGCCATGCATTAAGGCAGCTAATAAGCTCTCTTTAAATTAATTGAGCTAAGCAGGAGTAGTAGCTCGAGATAAGCTAGCTGCATGCATGCATGTGATAATGACCATATCTTGCATGATCGATCATCTCTGCTCGAACATACTTCCTCCGTTTCAAAATATTTGACACCGTTAATTTTTTAGTACGTATTTGACCATTCATCTTATTCAAAAAATTTAAGTAATTATTTATTCTTTTCATATCATTTGATTCATTATTAAATATACTTTCATGTACACATATAGTTTTACATATTTCACAAATATTTTTAAATAAGATGAACGATCAAATATGTGCTAAAAAGTCAACGGTACCAAACATTTTAAAACGGAGGGAGCAGTATTCTGGCTACATGATGAGATTCGATCTAGTCGTTGATTAATTAATCAACGATTAATTAATCAACTGACTATATATATATATAGCTTGCACGTACACTATACACACACAAGCAGTGTACATATATATATATAAATACAGTACGTACAATGTCGGTAAACCTAGCTCGGCGTATCTCAGTAATTAATTATGGAGTACGTACGATCTCAGTCACTAGCTAGTATATACCACTGGTGGAGAAACCATCTTTCGTCGGTCGGCCGATTTCCACAATAGTCCCGAAGTATATATGCAATCCATATAGCTATCCGGCCAATAGAAATACAGATACACAGTACCTGTACAGTAAATTAGTTGCAGTGCAAAATGGTCCTGTACTGTAGTACACATATTGCATTACTGTTGCTACTGTGCTTATCTGCGTCTAGGATCCGCGTATACCATATCTCCGTCCATAAATATTTGACGCCGTTGATTTTTCTAAAACATATTTGACCATTCGTCTTATTTAAAAAATTTAAGTAATTATTAATTCTTTTCCTATCATTTGATTCATTATTAAATATACTTTTATGTATATATATATAGTTTTACATATTTTATAAAAGTTTTTGAATAAGATGAGCAGTCAAACATGTTTAGAAAAGTCAACATCGTCAAATATTAAGAGACGGAGGGAGTATTTCAGTGGGACAAATCCAACTAACACGCGCGTATGAAGTACTCATGTACGGCGATGCATATAATAGTATTTCTATACTCCCTCAGCTGCTGCTGGTTCGATGATTTCTACTATCTCCGTTCTAAAATATAACTATTTAGCACATATTGATTGGTTCTATAATGAAGCTATTTTTTACACCTACTACCTCGTCTCAACCAATCACTTACTTTCTCTTCTCAACGAATCTCAATAATCTCCAACCAATTCCACCTAATTTTCTAATACCCATTGTTCACCTAAAAAATGCTTATATATTGGGAAGGAGGAAGTATTGTTTTATTTAGACAATAACACATTCTCCAAAATATATCTTTAACGTAACCATGATTTTCTATTATAATTTACTCCTTCCATCCGAAAGTTTAAGATTTATTTTTTTTACTAAGACTAAGAAAAAAATAACTCATCCCGTAGGTAAAAAAAGATAAAAAAAAATGTATGCATGCATGTAACCAACAAGTATTAAGATGATTGCTCATGTTGTACCGAACAATTTAATTTTGTACTACAGAATAAAAATATTATTTTTTTCGCGAACGCGCAAAAGGATTATATTGCACGTCAATATATTAGACGAAAAGAGTTTTCTTCAACCAATAAAGTGATTTGTAAGATTGTTCACAAAATGACCATATCTCTTATATAGTTTTATAAACTATAAGAGAGATATGTAAATTTTGTGAAAATGTTACTATCACTTTGTCGTATGAAGAAATAACCAAAATAGAAGTTATAGATCTTGATGAGTTATACAACTTTGTTGTTGATGACTTTTTCAGCTGAAATCAATTACTGCTTCAGAATATTATTTGAAGCTCTGAAATTCAAATTTTTAATTGATAAAACAAAGTCACATGAAAAAATGGCCAAAATAATAGCAGTAAGAACACAATAATATGATAGAGCATGATTTTAGTAACATTTATAAAAAAGAATCATCTAATAAGGAGACGATCCTCGACCCCCGGCGAGAACTGTACGTGAAGCACCGCATCCCAAATAAGGAGAAACTGGGAGATGACCGGGACGGTGAGGGCACTGCGGATGTCAGAGACCCAGGAGTTGTTCGCCAGGCCAGAAGCAAATTTAAAAAATATTATATCATTTGAGAAAAATGAAATAATATACTTAAGACTTTTGGACATTTGAAAAAAAAAGAAATATGTTTAAGATTTTTGGATAGAGTGAATCTATAAAAACAAATAAATGTTTAATTTCATTAAAATATAGATATAAGGTTAATTTGGCATGAGCTGAGACTAGATAATTAATTTGTCTTATGTTGTCCAGAAGGAATTAATTATTGTTAGCCAGTGATCTATAGTACTGTATATATATGCGTACTGTGTTTTAAATTTCTACTACTACTAATATACTAATATACTAGTACTAGTACTGTCTACAATTTGGAGAACACAATTAATAATGCAGCACGTATTTAGACATAGTTAATGGTAAGTAGACGCACGTTTATTGTCCAGTGTTCTTGCGTGGTGTGCTGACGTAGAGAGCTCAGTCATGGGCCTGGGCCCCACCTGGCCGACAATATGAACTGTGTATGGACGTTTCATCCACATGAATAATTTACTTAGGTCCCCCATAAAATTTAAAAAATATACTGTTTATTTTTTGCTCTTAGAAATATTCAGGGTACAAATTATTCACACAAATATATCGTTGATTTTGTAGTCTCGAGACTGTGAGACCGAGCGGTCTTGCATACCCAACCAGCGAGGCCGAGCGGTCTCGCATCGTCAACCAGTGAGACCGACAGCCTTAATTACCGTTAATCATGATAATTAATCACTAATTATTACTCCCTCCGTTTCAAAATGTTTGACACCGTTGACTTTTTAGCACCTGTTTGACCGTTCGTCTTATTCAAAACAATTTGTGAAATATGTAAAACTATATGTGTACATGAAAGTATATTTAATAATGAATCAAATGATATGAAAAGAATAAATAATTACTTAAATTTTTTGAATAAAGACGAATGGTGAAACACGTACTAGAAAGTCAACGATTTGAAACGAAGGAAGTATTAATTAATCGGTAGTCATTCAATTTTCAAAACGCTCTCGCACGCTCACCATGCGAGACCGCTCGGTTTCGCGTCATCTGTGGGTGACACCACTCGGTATCGCAACGTCATCGTGCGAGATCACTTGTGTCATCTCAAATTTAATTTGGTCCCTCATCACCCTCCATGCCTCCATGGTAAGAGGATCAGAAAGGAAGGAGAGAGATATATAGGTGGAGGGAGATAAGGGTCGCTGAGATGTGAAACTCGCGTGGGTCTCACGTTGGCTCAGCTTGTCATGTCAGCTAAACAACATAATATTGTCTATAATTTTTGGTGATTCAGTTTCGTAAATTGAGGGACCCTTCATATTATTTCTGGTCAAAGACGAATTTCAGACTCGGCGATAAAATGAGGGACTAATGGTGAACTTATTCCTCATCCACAAGCGAGGCCCAAAACTACGGCCCGCTTATTTTCGGCCCAATTCAGCACAACTTTCCCACCCCGACGATTTGTTTGCTTGTTTGGCTGAATTAACTAATCGATTTTGCTATACCAAAACAAGTGGAAGGAAATCCGGGAATCCCCTTCGCTCGCCTCGCTTCCGCGGCAATCCCGTTCGTGCAAGGGCGCTCGATCTCCTCCTCCGCCGCCGGATCTCCCACTAGGGTAAAGCTCTCTCCTCGATTTACTCTCCTATGCTTGATTCAGCCTGGTCCGAGGTCTTCCTCGCGATCGATTGCGTAGTGGTTTGCAGTAGTTGCTCGACTGTTTTCGAGTCACGCGGCCGTGCGGGGATTCCCCGGTTTTGTGGGTCGGATGGATGTGATGCGACCTGTGTTTCTGTGTGGATTTGTATTGGAAGAACAGATTGAGGAGGCTGATTCGTGTGGGCTGGTGTTTTTTTTTTTTTTGGTGCCTCCCTTCGAAAGCCCAGGTTCTTTGCAATTGAGCTGATTTAGGCATTGTTAGTGCTAATGTGGTATGCTTGATGTGAATTTCGGCCTCAGAGAGATCAGCAGTTGTGCTCAATTGTTACCCCCCTAGCTTTTCTTTGTTTCAGTATGTGCTTCTGTGTGGGTTGCTGTATTTTCAGATTACCGAGTTATTATGATCATGAACTTTGGAAATCAAATTATGCTTGCTTGACCAGTCAAGTAATGCTTGGAGATAATTTGAACCCAATTGCAAAGCAAGGGTCTTTTCATGCTTCAGTCTACCTACATGCCTTCATATATAGTGCTTTAAGTTTCAGTTTCAGTTTCAGTTCCAGTCTTTTAGTTAGTTAATGGGTGGCTGCGTGTTTCTGTTCAGTTTCAGTTCATTCAGTAGTATGGAAGAGTCTTCAGTCGTATAAGAGCGTGCTCAAACCAACTAGTAAAGTGTCGCATTGGAGCTTTGGTGTGTAAACAATTAGTAGTATTTTGTCAGACTATATGCAATGAAAGGGGGGATTATCTGCTGTAGACCTGTAGTTTCTCAATCCCTATAGAAGTATAGGGGTATGCTCTTCTATTTCTCTGTTTATCTTGTTGCAAGTCTGAAGTGTATATTGCAAACTATGAAAAAATATCAACGTTTAAGCATGTTTATGTGACAGATGTTATGCATGTGTAATTCAGTGCAGTCTCTTACTATTTTTTTCCGATGACGAAGCCTCTTTGTGTCTGAGTTACGCTTACTTTGGTGCTGTAGACTTCTAAATTTTCACGCTTGCTTCTTTCTTTATATCTCGACTTTAGTCAGCTGCAATGTGTGCTTTCCCCCCAAAAAGGAAATGTAGTTGGGATCAGGTAACTTTTTGCATGGTTTTTGTTTATTCTATCTGGTTTTCCATGCTGGTGGATCAGTAAGCCAATAATTATAATGCTAAGTTCTTCTGTTTATATATGTCATTTCTTGTATACGACTATAGTCAAGACTTGTTATTGGCTTTGGAACTCAACGGTAAAATCAGAGAAAGCAGTGCTGTAGCCTTGTCAATGCTTGAGCTGTATTGTTGTTTCTATGTGGCTATGAGCTTTTCAGGTTTTCATGTGTAATTCTGAGATCCTTGCTGCTATTCAACTATTAAATTGCTAGTTGTTGCAAATCATCAATTACGAGCAAAATAAGAAAGGGTTGGTTGTTTACACTTGTCATGCTAATTTATTCCGGGACTAATATAATTCAGTTCTCCCCATGTGATTCCACAAAACAAACATCCCTGCATGTGCAATATATTTTACTTATCAATTTACTATTGGCATATGCATACAACCTTCAAGTGCAGCTACAGGTTGGATAGACCCACCAGCTAGCTGGTTCATGGTTTCTGAGCATATGTTCACAATGTTCTCTTTATTTTTCTGCAGATTAGCTCCAATGGGTTTCCTGCAAAACACTTTCTCAGTGTGTGTCGGCATCGGGTGTGGTATCTACATTGCGCAGAACTATGACGTCCCAAACATGAAGGAACTTATGAGGGGTTGGATGGGGAAAGCAAAGGAAGTTGAAGAGTCTTACAAGAAGCCTGGCGGTAGCAAAAACTGAAGGACTCCATCATGTTCAGTACAGCCGTCTAATCGTTTTTAGTTTGGGTTTACGCTAAGTAATGGAAAATCTTTCTACTCTATTATCCTTGCTCGTTCAAGATCACCAGTCGTGTACAGCAGGTTCGTTGAACATATACTTGGGTAAGGATTATTCAAGCAGTTGGACTTGATCTACAAGTATGGATGTGCATGTTTAAAAATCTTACTACTAGTACAAATGCCATTATTCAGGACGGTTTAAGGAGTCATTTTCTTTTGCTCGGCTTCACTAATCATTATCATTAGTTTATGCTTATACCAAGATTTTGACGGATGCATTTTTTAGCTTTGTTTGACTTCTGGCCCTTTTTGTCATATTAATATGTACATGTGCAATTTCCAGTTCCCATCTGAGGCTGGACCTCTGAAACCGGCCTCAGTCACTGTCACTGGCTTTGGTTTGTTTTGTTGGATGTCCAAAGCTGAGAATAATTGAAAAATCATTGGTTGTGCAGGCTCCAATGGTAATGACCAATTATAAGCTTTTTTTCCCCTTGATAAGTAGAGTGTGTGATGAGAGATTTCATAGGACAAGTTTCTTCTCATCAATGGGTGAGCAATTGTCAACAAATAAAGGCAGAAAAAGGAGGAGAGAAGGTGGAGTATGGAATCCATGGATTTGCTGTTCTCTCACAATCTGTGTCTGAAATCCTGCAGCTCCTATCTCTCTTTCATCTTTCTGCCTTTTTATCTTCAGCATAAGAGACCCATCAACCTTTGCATCGTGCGATCCATTACTGCATGACACGTCAGTCAGCACCGAGCAAAGCAAAGGATTCCAGCATCTGCTGAATTTTTTTCTCGTGCAAATACTTTGTAGAATAAGTTTATTTTTGTTTCTCTTGGTTATCTTAAAATAAGTTATAAAAGTAATTATTGTATCGGAGTTTATGAAAAATCAAAGATAAATGTGTTTTTAAAATGAGAATAATTACATTGGAATTTGATAAAGGAGGGTATTATAGTTTTTTGGGTTCTATATCAATATGTGTGAGACTTGTGAAAAATGAATTTATTTTGAGGAATTGAGGTTGAAGGGTAGTACAAGATCATTTTCATTTTTTTTTTTCTCACATAGGGACGAGGAAATTCAGGACATGAGCAGACAGCATCCTTCAACTCTTCATCAACTGACGATATTAATTTTTTTTAATAAAAGATGGAAAAGAGAGGCGGGCACTGCAGTTCTTCATCAACTGACAAGATTAAAATAAAAAAAGAAGAAAAAGATACCCAAATACTGTAGTGCCACTGCAACGTGGGCCCCACCATCCAGCGTGCCTTCCCCACGTAGCACCCAAACGCCACGCCGACGCCGCGAAGGAAGCAGAGAGAAACACCGCGAAAGCCGAAGAAGAAGAAGGCGTCGCCTCCCTCGCTCGCCGCCTCCCCCGCTTCCGCTCGCTCACCAACTCCTCCTCCTCGTCGTCTTCATCAACGCGCTCGATCGCCTCGCCTCGCTCTGGAACGCACGATGGCGAGCATGGCGGCGCTGCTGCAGCGTCTGCTGGTGAATCAGGTGGACCCGGGCGCGCCGGGGTTCTGGCGGGAGTTCTTGGTGGGCATGCTGAAGCCGGTGGCGGCGACGGCGGTGGTGGCGATGGCGGTGGCGCTGAGCTTCACGCAGCGGCTGGGGCTCGAGGGCGAGATGCTGTACGCCATGGCGCGGGCGTTCCTCCAGCTCTCCGTCATCGGCTTCGTCCTCCAGTTCATCTTCACCCAGAAGAGCGCCGCCTGGATCCTCCTCGCCTACCTCTTCATGGTCACCGTCGCCGGCTACACCGCGGGGCAGCGCGCCCGCCACGTCCCGCGGGGGAAGCACATCGCCGCCGTCTCCATCCTCACCGGCACCTCCGTCACCATGGCCCTCCTGGTGGCGCTCCGGGTGTTCCCGTTCACGCCGCGGTACATCATCCCGGTGGCCGGGATGATGGTCGGGAACGCGATGACGGTGACCGGGGTGACGATGAAGAAGCTGAGGGAGGACGTGGGGATGCAGCGAGGGGTGGTGGAGACGGCGCTGGCGCTGGGCGCGACGCCGCGGCAGGCGACGGCGCGGCAGGTGAGGAGGTCGCTGGTGATCGCGCTGTCGCCGGTGATCGACAACGCCAAGACGGTGGGGCTGATCGCGCTGCCGGGCGCCATGACCGGCCTCATCATGGGCGGCGCGTCGCCGCTGGAGGCCATCCAGCTGCAGATCGTGGTGATGAACATGCTCATGGGCGCATCCACCGTCAGCAGCATCCTCTCCACCTACCTCTGCTGGCCGGCCTTCTTCACCGGCGCCTTCCAGCTCAACGACGCCGTCTTCGCCGCCGACTGATCTTCCTTCTTCCACAACACCTTGCATTTTGATTCATTATTACTCCTGCTTAGTGATTAGTAGTAGTAAACTAGTAATTAGTAGTTTAGTAGGACAAAAAAGAAATTGAGAGGGTGTATGTCTTGAGGTTAATTTCTTCTTCCATAATAAATTATGTGTTGTTTTCTGTCTCTAATTTGGGTTGGGATTAGCAGATCTCCATCACATTGGTTGCAGTTGTAGGACTTCTTTTATGGTCTTCAAGGTGTAGCAACAGGTACCAAAGTTATCCTAAAAAATGAAGATTAGTGGAGCATTTTGATTAATTACTACTTAGTACTACTAAGTAGTAAATCAATTAGTGGAGTAGTTAGTAGGACAAAAGAGAAACTAGAGTGTATGTCTTGAGGTTAATTTTCTCCATAATAAAATGTCTCTGATTTGATTTGGGTTGGGATTAGCATATCTTGGACAGACTTTCAGCTGATCCCAAAAAGCTGATCTGATCTCCATCATAGGTTTCAGTTGTAGGAGTTTTTTATGGTCTTCGAGATGGAGCAGCAACATGTATCAAATAAGATAGGTGACAAAAGATAACTACAGTGAAGTCCTGCCTAATCGACAACTTAACACTAAAGATCAAACTCTTGAAAAGTAACAACAAACTTAATGCTAAGCAGGGGCTCAACCAACTCATGTTCTCGTCGGTTTAGTCTTGCCACCATCTCTTTCATCCTTTCAGTCAGCACCATCAGCGTGCCCTCCTCATCAGAGCGAAGCAGCTTCTTCCACTGCAGCAACATTGAAATGATTTCCAAAGGCAGAGTATAAGAGGAGAGTAAAGACCATGTTATTTCTAGTAAGCCACAAACACCAGCAAAAGGCAGCCAGCACTGCAAGCTTGATTCTTTCCTTGATGGGATTAGTTCTGATATTGCACTGGAGAAAAAAAAAACTCATCTAAATTTCTAGGAGTATTTGCCCAACCTAAAAGTACACCTCTACACCAACACCAAACAAAACTTGCCATAGGACATCTCCACAGAGAAGACAGTAAACATCACCCTCCCAGCCCTTCTATTTTAGCTACTCAGTCGATTGAATTCGATCTCTGTGTGCCAGCCAGCCAGATGAAGTGTTTAATCTTACATAGGGCAAGAGGACTTCCAGATCTTTTGCATGTTATTATCCACTACCTCTCTAAATGTCATAGTACTATACATAGAGCTGGAAGTATACCTCTTATTTGTTGTTAATCCCCATACCAACTTATCTTGGTTTCTACTCAGCTCAGTGTTCTCTATTAGTACAATTTTTAGCTCAGTCCATTCCTCAATCTCAGTGGGGCCAAAAGGTCTCCTGAATGTTAATTAGCACCCATAGCCTCTTATGATCACCTCTCTCACCAGGATTTCTTGTTGGTTGCTTATCTCAAATATGTTGTGGAATTTCACTTTCAGAGGGCATGTCCAAATTATGAAACTCCCAAGTTATAATTGGTGGCACATTTTCTTATCTTTCAGATTGTAATTTTGCAGAAATGCTATATGCTTCAATCTCATTCATGCTCATGGACATTGTCCTACATATGGAGTATTGCAAATAAACCAGAAATTATTGTAAATACAAATTTTGGAAATATCGGCATCAAAGGAAGAGCATGAGCCGGTGGAATCCAGATAAAAACAAATTCTCTCTGACAGAATGAACATTGAGGATCACTATCAGTACAGTAAACACGGGGCATAACTCGTTCGATTTTTTTTCTAGTTAAATTTCTTTAAGTTTGATCAAATTTATAAAATAATATAGTAGTATTTTTAAAACAAAACAAACGTATTATCGAAATATATTTAATGGTAGATTTAACGAAACTAATTTAATATTTTAGATGTTGTTAATGTTTTTCTAGATCTTTGACTAGGAAGAAGGTCAAACGATTTAAAATATAAAACGGAGGGAGTAATTAGCATACCACATATATATATTGCCATCACTCAGACACACAAACAGAGTATATGAAATCAAAGTATGGAGAAAAGCTTCTCCAAACCACACTTCACCTCTAGAAATTAAAACCTATCCACATAATTCGAGTTTAGCATGATCAAACTATATATATATGTCGCCAAGCCAACATCTATCACTCTCACTTATTGAGCATGCATGGTGAGAATTAGCTGAGAGCACTTCTAATGGTGGCCATGGTGGCCGCCATGGTGACCGCCGTGGTGACCGCCATAGAAGCCGCCGTGGTGGCCGTCGTGTCCGTGGTGACCGCCGTAGAAGCCGCCATGGTGGTCGTCGTGTCCGTGATGGCCTCCATAGTATTCGCCGTGATGGCCGCCGTGGCCATGGTGATCGCCGCCGCCAAAGAAGCCGCCGCCGCCATGGTGGCCACCGTAACCGTAACCGTAGCCTCCATGGCCGCCATGGGAAGAAAGCTTGTGTGCACCGTACGCCGCGGCGGCGACGGCTGCGCCCGCTCCAAGCATCGGAGCCATGTGCCCTCCTCCACCATGGCTACCTCCATAACCTGAAAAAAAAAACAAACAACATCAACCATGAAATCCTTAAAGATGAATTCGTCAGGACGAACAAACATAGTCTCTTTTGAAAAGATGAATCTCAAGAACAGAACAAGGGTCATGTTTAGGAGCTTTAGATTCTGATAAGCAGCTGTTTGGTAGCCAGTTTCTGATATTCTGGAAAAGCTCTAAAACCCAGCTTCTCCAGCTTATGGCTTCTTAGCTCATTTTTCAGAATCTGTAACTACAAATTCTCAGAAGCTATGAACTGAACTGTTTTGGACAGCTTCTAGCATAAGCAACTTTTAGGAAAAGCTGCAGCTGGGACACGCTCCCCCAAACAGGGCCAAGATCTGCAGCACAGAATCGAACAGAAAGCTAGAATCAGACGATCGACGAGTACATACCCTGGTATGGAGCGGATGAGCCGGGGTAGCATGTAGCAGCATAGCCAGCCGGAGGAGGATACGCAGTGGGCGGCGGAGGATAATACCCCTGCTGAGGAGGGTACGGATAGCCATGGCCGCCGCCGCCGGCGACGCCGTGCATGAGGTTGGAGACGAGCCCCTTGTCTTTTTCCATTGTCGTGGTCTGATCTGATCAAGAAAGAAACTAGAGCTTTGTCGCTGGAACTTAGAGGAGAAATCGAAGTGATCGAGCTGAGGAAGATGAAGAAGATGTGTACGTGTGTGGGGTATATATATAGCGAACGCGATGGCGGTGGCGCGTGGAGGGCGTCGGGGAGGATCGATCGGAGAAGGTGATGGAGTGATCGGAGATGGCGACGCGGCTAAGCAAGCTAGCCGACGCGACGGATGGAGGATTAATTAGCAACCTGATTATTACCGGAGTGGTGGGCGGGATGAAGCGTGTCATTTGGCCGTGTGCTCCACGTCACTGCCATGTGGGCCACAGGCGACCTGAGCGCGTCGTCGTCGATGGAATGGGAGGAATGCATTTTACTTTGGGTAAATTGGAACCATGCCATTATAATTTTGCAAAGTTTGAGATATGTCATCGGTATCTCAATGACATGTAGGACCCATATGAGTCAATGACATATGGGTCAGGATGACATATCTCAAATTTTATAAAATTATAATGGTATGGTTCCAATTTTCCCTTTTACTTTTCTACACTCCTTTAAGAAAATAGAGGTGGCGTTCAGAATCTGACCTCACCCATTTTCATTATAAAATTTACAAGTTATCTCTTAAAATTCTTAATATTAAAAAAAATCTAAGTGCGTAGCACGTAAAAAATTAGATTAAGATGGATATTTTGTATAGTAAAAAAAACAACACATTAATATATTTTCGTTTAACCGTAGCAAAGCACGGATATTTTGTTACTTTTTAAAAAACCAACACCAAAAATCATACGTATATATACGTGCACACGCTATACACACTTTATTATACTTAAGTTTCTCTAGATCTACGTAGACATATTTTACCCCTTACCTTCAAAATACTAAGCGAGATTGATAGAATCATCATAATTAGCTTATATCGATAAACATTTTTCTAGTCACTAAAAAAATACTTAGTGGTAAACAAGAATATCCGTATCGAGTCTCATACTCGAATCCAAAGTGAATGGGTTCTAACCTAACTATGCCAATAATACATTTAGTCAATCTCGTAACATCATATCGTAAAGTGGAAAATTCTTTGCCACTCACACTTGTTGCGGTAAAAAGTTAATTATTCCAATTTTCGGTATAGTCTAAATTATAGTTACTGATGTCTCTTAGTAACCTTGTAAGGATGATAAGACTCCCCAAGTTGTAAATTATGATTGGCCGAACCTTCTATAGTCTTTCGAGTTGTGATTTAAAAGAAAAATCCTATACAGGGTATCTCATTCTTGGTCGTGGTGCAATATGGAGTATTGAGAATATGTCCCTTATTTTTATAAATAAACGACAAAACATAAACATAGGTACAGGGGAGAGTGCTAGATGGTCGAAACCACTCTATTTGATTATCAAAATAAGTTCCATTTGGAAGATATCAAATTAATGGACAATGAATCGAATCCATTCTACTGTTTGTGATTTTCGTAAGTGTGTAATAGTGAGATGAACTTGATAGTTTAGTGGCAAGGGTGTGCAGTTTCAACCCCGAGATCCCGTATTTAATCTCTAACACGCTCACAATTACTCCTTAAAAAATGTTTGGAGGAACATCCTCCCTCCAAATATCTTATATATATATATATGTGTGTGTGTAATAGTACTATATATTTAATATCGGTTGCTACATATTTATTATTTGATTACGGGTGTGTAATATTATAGCCTTAGTGCATATATGCTCGCAGCACTATGTAGCTTCCTATTTCCTACGTTGTTTTTCTCAAAGTCACAAGAACCCATGTAAATTATCTAATTATAACTAATTTATATCATTTTAATTTTAATTAGTATATCAGTTAACAATTGGATAATTGGTATGCATAGGATCAGGGTAAATTTTGTTCTGTTTCATCACCGACGCAACTGTTGTATACTGCTTGGGCGCAGGTGCAGATCTGTACAGTGCACGGTATAGTGCTCGCTAGAATTTTTTCGAAGCGTGGAGTATGTAAATTAATTCATTTCATATATAATAGCCAACTGTTGTATGCTGCTTGGGCGTAGGCGTGGCGCTGTACAGTGCACGGTGCTTTGCTAGAATTTTTATTTGAAACGTGAAATAAATAATTTATTTTAATAATAGAGTAAATAAGCTGATGAAAAGAATCGATAGTCCCACAAAAGAAAGTTTTGCTAGTCATCTCACCTAATCTACCTTAGATTTGACAGATTTTCGCTATCCTCCCACAAACGCGATAATATTGTAGCACTTCTTTATATTTTCTAAAAGCAAATCCGGTATGATTTCAACTATTTCAATTTTCACCGGCCGTTGATAATAAAATGGGAAAATATTTTGATTTCACGAGGGGATATCCCCTCGTTTATTTAAAAATCATCTAAATAGTATTGAAATTTTTTTAAAAAAATTGAAAACACTCATACAACATATTTATATAACTTCTTCCAAAATATTAGGTCCAAACTCAACTCACACATTGAGATATAAAAAAGGAAAAAAAATCAGCGTATGAATAGTGATGAACTGTTTACATCTAAATTTATCTTTTTATTTTTCATGTGTAGACTGAGTTTGAATTTATTTTTTGGTGTACTCTACAATATCAATTTTTTAAAAATATTTCACAACAAATCTAGAAGAAAAAGGTACACGAGGGGATATTCCTTCGAGAGATTAGAATGCACTCTCCGATAAAAACCGTGCGAGTATCAGCACAGTAAAAACAGGGATCAAACACTGATTGACAGTCGGTTACTAATACTAATCATCAAACCATATTATCACTCATATCAGTGTCTCAGACACAATCTAGAGTAGCAAACTAAGTAGAAAAAACTATATACACATATCGAGTTTATAGTAGTATAATCAAACTAACTCATCATCTTATCACTCGCACTGATTGAACACGCCGTACAACACGATATGGTGATCAGCATCAATGGTGGCCATGGTGTCCGTGGTGGCCATGGTGGCCACCGAAGCCGTGGTGACCGCCAAACAAGCCGCCATGGTGGCCGTGGTGGCCGCCGAAGAGGCCGCCGCCGTGGTGGTGGCCGTGATGGCCTCCAAACAAGCCGCCGTGGTGGCCATGGTGGCCGCCGTGGTGGCCACCGTAGCCGTAGCCTCCGTGGCCATGGCCATGGCCATGGGAAAGCTTGTGCGCGCCGTACGCCGCCGCGGCGGCGGCCGCACCTGCAGCTAGCATCCCCATGTTTCCTCCGCCATGGTTACCTGCAACATCAATCAGGGAGTCCTCAAAACGATCAAAATTGTATGAACAGAGTTACACCATTCTTTGTCTGAATCACCAAAAAGCAGAGGTGGATTTTCTTCCATGAACATCCACTCGTTATTTGCATGTCATCTAAATAATTATTAAAAATTTTTAAAAAAAATTGATAACATATATTAATATGAAATATATTACTTCAAAAACATGCAAAACCAAATTTAATTTATGCAATTAGCTACAAAATAACAAATATATTTGTTATTTTTGTTACAACTTGTAGAAGTTAAATTTAAAATTACATGTATGTGGAGTGATATTTTTCATATTAATCTATGTTACCAATTTCTTTTAATTTTTTATAACTGTTTAGGTATATCTCTTGAGAGATGAAATGGCTTTCCAAAAAACAGAGGATTCAAGGAAAGGTACTATTACAAGCTTTGCAAATTATGGCAGCTAAATTGGGGGTAGATCCTACCAATGCAAAAATCTATGAAATAGAAACAGCAAATTGATCCAACCTAATACTACTACCAATCGATTCGACGAATCGAGCCGAACAGGAACAAAATCACAATTCCAATTAAACGACTAATCATCACAACATAATCGAACAGGAACAAGAATGAGACGCGTACCGTGTTGGAATGGCGCGGACGAGCCGGGGTAACCTGCAGGAGGATAGCCATAGCCGCCGCCGTACCCCGCCGGAGGAGGGGGATACGCGGTGGGCGGCGGCGGGTAGTACCCCTGCTGAGGAGGGTACGGGTAGCCATGGCCGCCGCCGCCGGCGACGCCGTGCATCAGGTTGGAGAAGAGCCCCCTGTCTTGCTGCTCATCCTTGCTCCCTCCCATCGTCGCCTGATCAAGAAATCAAAGAAACTAGAGATCTTGTGGCGGAAAATCAGAGGAGAAGACTGATTCGTCGAGGAATTGGAGGAGATTAGGAGGAGGAGGACGCGTGTGGGATTTATATTTGTGGGCGTACGCGTGGGCGGCGTCGAGGTGGATCGATCGGAGAAGGCGATGAACTGATGATCAAAGCAGAGCAGCGCGACGCGGCTAAGCAAGCTGACGTGTAATTAGTGGATCGGTTGGGGTTGCTGATTAGAATAGTAAAAGCTAAATTGCGACCTGATTGTTCTTCACGTGTACTGTATATATAGCCGTAGTGACGTGCTGATTTTTGACTTCGTGGTGTTTATGTATGGAAGGAGATGTTTATTGGAGAAGGAAAGCTTAGGCAGCGTAGAGGCTCAGATGGGGAGACTTGCACTGGTTGTTCTAATTTTTCATTTATGGCATGTTTACTTTGTTGCCGAAATAAATCTTACCAATCTGTTGTAAAGTAGAAAGATCATAAGGTTATTAGTGTGAAAGTGCTATTTGGTTTTGGAATTTATCAAATTTTGGTAAAGGTCATAATGGTAAGGTCTTATTTGGTTTGTTTGGCTTATGGAAAGAAATTAGTAAGGTTTATTTTGGCGATAAACAAAGCATGCTTTTTATGTTCCTTATTTAATTGTCAGAATCTTGAACTCTGCCGTGTAAAATCATAGCCTTTGCTTTTGCTTATCTTATCATAGTGGGGGAATTAGATGCGCCGGAATTCTCTGTGTGTGTCATTGTCGGTAAGTTTTGAGCAGAAACGGCGGAGTAGTACGTTTAATCACAAAAAGAATGTTCCTTTATAATTTGTGCAGTCAAAATAGCTTAATCTTCGATCAAAATTATTGTTGTAACATTGTCCCTTTAGAATGGCTTGGCTAATCTTTTTTTTTTAACAAAACCTTTTCTTGATTTTTATGCTTATGTAAATGTATAGTTTTAATTGACTGTATTTAGTTCACGCCAAAATTAGAAGTTTGATTGAAATTGAAATGATGTGATGGAAAAGTTGGAAGTTTATGCGTGTAGGAAAATTTTGATGTGATGGAAAAGTTGGAAGTTTGAAGAAAAAGCTGGGAAATAAACCATACCTACATTATGTCTTATATTGACTTTGCAAAGGGTAAAACAAACTTTAATTCATAACCACAAAAGGTACTTATCAATCAACTCAGCAAAGAAGAATATACCTCCATCCAAATTATAGGGATACAATGGCTGTGTTTAGATCCAAAGTTTGGATCCAAATTTCAGTCCTTTTCCATCACATCAACCTGTCATACACACACAACTTTTCAGTCACATCATCTCCAATTTCAACCAAAATCTAAACTTTGCGCTGAACTAAACACAGCCTTATTAGTTCTGACCACTTTTAAAACTATATCAGGAGGGTAGGAGAAGAGCTCAGATCTGTGAAAAAAAAATCTGCATCGCCCCAGTCTAATGTTGCATTGCACATCTAAAATTTTAAAAATTTATAAATTCACAATCAGAAACCAACAATTATGTCCCAGGAGACAGCAGTTACCAATAAATAGTAACATACACTTTGACAGAAGAAAGAAAAGGTAACATAAACTTTCACAAGAAAGAAAAGCAGCAAAGAAGGTTTCAACACATCATATCGATCAGGCTATAGAACATTAGAACACAGATGTGCATAAGCGTCAGAAGGTATTTAATTAATTATTAGCAAGCCATGTTGTCACTGAGCCACATACTAGAGTACCAAATCATAGAGGAAGGATGGGAGCAGCAACTGAGCAAAGCTCCATCCTGCTTAGATACATTCGAGAGGTTTTTTTTAGGCTTTTAACCAGCCAAGCGCAAGCACTCCAGTTCAAGCCTAAACAGAGTTCCAGCATGATCAGATCATGCGCTTTACTTCCACTTCTTGAACTTGCCACCACCGAACATGCCGTGCCCATGCTTGCCATGCTTGAACTTGCCATGGTGGCCGTGCTTGCCATGCTTGAACTTGCCGCCGTGGTGACCGCCGTAGCCATGGCCATAACCACCAAAGGCTCCATGGCCTCCATAGCCCATGTGTCCACCATGGCCATGAGAAGAGATCTTGTGTGCTCCATAGGCCGCGGCAGCTGCAGCGGCGCCTCCAGCCAGCATTGCTCCCATGTGTCCTCCACCGCTACTCCCATGGCCGCCTGCGAGATTACATTAGAAACTCTCTAAGGATGGAACGCTGAGAACAGAGTCACACCATTTTGATGGTAACAAAAAATACGCATAGTATGGCATCTAAAGTGTAGATGAAGCATCAACAGTTGTATGTGGTATTATGTGGTATGGTACAACAGAAGAGAACTAGAGTAATCCAAATCAATCCTAAAATTCAGAATATGTGCAAAATGCAGAGGTGTTTACTCGAGTTCAGCAGGAATTGCACGATGTAGATTAAAAACATACATAATGGCATCTAAAAATTGGAGAAGAAACATCATGCATTCAACTAAGACGAAGTGGTAAGAATGGAGTTGGCATCATGAGCGCAGATGATTGCAATAAAGATAAAAACTTCACATATCACGGCATAGGTGATACAGCATGATCAGCATCATATATCATGCATGGTCCAACGGGAGGGAATAACCACAATTCAACTAAATACTGAATTTGCTTAAGTTTAACAAGAATTGTACAAAAATGACAAGAACAGAACCTTAATAGCACATAAGCAAACAAGAATTACATACCCTGGTGCCCAGATGATCCGGGGTAGCCTGCAGGAGGGTAGCCACCATGTTGGGGGTAACCACCAGGTGGAGGGTAGCCACCAGGCTGAGGGTACCCATGCTGTGGAGGGTATGCCCCAGGTGGTGGAGGGTAAGCCCCAGGAGGAGGGGGATACGCCCCCGGCGGCGGCGGGTACGCTCCCGGCGGCGGCGGGTAGCCCTGTGGAGGGTATCCCTGGTGAGGGGGATACCCATGGCCGCCGGCAACGCCGTGCATCATGTTAGAGAAGAGCCCCTTGTCGCTCTCGTCATTCTTGTCCTTGCCACCTCCCATTGTCACCCACCCCAATCAAGCTAAGCTATCTGAAACAAAGTAGGATGATCATGGTATGAGCAAACTGAATTCTTGAAATTGGAATGAGATGGACATGAAATAAATCTTAGATATTTCCAATACATGCAACGATCCACTCTCATCAGAAAACCAACCATCGATGTTGTGCAATGAACTAGGCGTGGAGGCATCTATCTATACCAAAAGACAGCTCCGATCTTAGCCATATCCTACTGGGAAATATTAAAAGTAGTTGTACCTACCATACCAATCCTCGTTGCAAAATTCCGACTCTAGAACATGACTAACGTGCAAATACTTGAACAGAAACAAGGCATTCAACGCGTGACAACTAATAACTAATCATATCTCAACACACGAGAGAATGGTTGCCAACTTGATTTTTTTTTTAGAGAAGTGTTGCCAACTTGATTCATACACTACCAGATAATTTCACCAGGAAACAAGCCGAAACTACGATGTTTTCCGGATCTCTGGTAGCACTAAAATCCGGAACAAACAAGCTTACAAGATCAAACGAACACCAGGCCATATATGATCCCTGATGAATGAATGGATGGATTATTTCTCAGATCAATTCCCCACATCAGTCTGTATCCCCAATTTCTTTCGACCAATTAATAATAGAACACACCGCAACACAGATGATTTCTACGATGAGGAGAATTCGGGCGTACCAGAAGACGAATCGAATCCTGAAGACGACGAGGAGGAAGAAAGATCTTGGCTGGGAGGAAGGATTGATTGGTGCTCTGCAATTCTGCGGGCGATGTCTCCTCCGCCTATATAGGAGGCGGCCACGTCCGTTGCGTGTCACTGCCGCGTGGGCCCCGGCTGGGTGGGTGGGACGAACCGGATAGGCTTTGACCTTGTGCGCCGCGTCACTGACATGTGGGGCCCCTGGCTACGCGCGAGCGCGTGGAGAGCGCGTCGTCCTGGAAGGAAAGAGAGAAAATAAAAAAGGCAACGCGGCGAAGCAAGCAAGGAAAACTGACGGTTGTGGTGAGGTGGGGCCCACATGGCAGAGGAGATAGATATTCCCGTCACGTCGAGCTGCGTGCAAACGACGACGCGCCGCCACGTGGCGGGCGAGGTGGGGACCGCGTGGGCCTTATTCTCGGCCCACGTAATTCGGGCCCATCTCTGGTGGGCCCAATCTGCCACGTTCGGTTGCTGCTCAAATTGGCCCGGCTCGCGCGTTGGCTTCGCTTTCCTCTCCGTTCCATTTGGTTTTGCCGGTGGTGGGATTCATGGCGCGCGGTGGCCGCCGGTCGCCGGCGATCCCGTTTCCGTTTTTGTGCTTCATTCAACCCCTCCGTCGGATGGATGATGAAGCGTTGATCATCCCGGCCGGCCGGCGCGCCGGGAATCCGGGATGGGTGGGCTCTACGTACGCGTCGGCGCTAATGCTCGAGACCTGCTCGACGGAATGCCTGCCTCGCAGCTTGTCAGGTGCGTGCCTATATATGTCCCAGCATAGAACGGTTTACTCTTACTCATGTTCAACCACCTGCATTTCTTGAGCATGTGCTGTTATCCTTGCACAGCAGCACGAGCTAAATCCCAATGCAATGGGCCCGCCGAAAAGAAAATCCCAATACAATTTTGTGAATGATGAAGATTTTTTTTTGTTTGTTTTTGAAAGAATGAACTATGAAATATTTCTTTTGAATGATCTCACAATCTGCACTGTTCTGCAGACAATAACACTATCCTGTCAAAAATGTACTTAAATACAGTAATCCACATGGAATGCAGCCATGTGTTTATAGTAAACGCCAACATTGTGAATGGAGCCGTCTAGGGCATTTGGCTACAACATGTCATCATTTGATCATTTTTAAGTCTTGTTTTCTGACCTGCTGTGCACCTAATTAGCTCGATGACGAATCTGGTTACATCCAGAAGGCCTGATCAGCAAAACAACGAGCGGGTTAGTCCAGTATTCCACCAACTCATAAGAACATAGCTGAAAAATTTATCACTTTTGCATTCGACAGATAGACGGGAGTACCTAATTCATTTCGTGAAGAATACCATGTCACTATGCTGCTTCTGAAGAGCCGGGTTTACACATGCCAATAGTGACGGCTTCTTTTTCTTGGCTGGAAAGAGGAATAGCCGGAGTGGCACTCTTGTTCTAGAGGGGGATACCCATGGCCGCCGGCAACGCCGTGCATCATGTTAGAGAAGAGCCCCTTGTCGCTCTCGTCATTCTTGTCCTTGCCACCTCCCATTGTCACCCACCCCAATCAAGCTAAGCTATCTGAAACAAAGTAGGATGATCATGGTATGAGCAAACTGAATTCTTGAAATTGGAATGAGATGGACATGAAATAAATCTTAGATATTTCCAATACATGCAACGATCCACTCTCATCAGAAAACCAACCATCGATGTTGTGCAATGAACTAGGCGTGGAGGCATCTATCTATACCAAAAGACAGCTCCGATCTTAGCCATATCCTACTGGGAAATATAAAAGTAGTTGTACCTACCATACCAATCCTCGTTGCAAAATTCCGACTCTAGAACATGACTAACGTGCAAATACTTGAACAGAAACAAGGCATTCAACGCGTGACAACTAATAACTAATCATATCTCAACACACGAGAGAATGGTTGCCAACTTGATTTTTTTTTTAGAGAAGTGTTGCCAACTTGATTCATACACTACCAGATAATTTCACCAGGAAACAAGCCGAAACTACGATGTTTTCCGGATCTCTGGTAGCACTAAAATCCGGAACAAACAAGCTTACAAGATCAAACGAACACCAGGTCATATATGATCCCTGATGAATGAATGGATGGATTATTTCTCAGATCAATTCCCCACATCAGTCTGTATCCCCAATTTCTTTCGACCAATTAATAATAGAACACACCGCAACACAGATGATTTCTACGATGAGGAGAATTCGGGCGTACCAGAAGACGAATCGGATCCTGAAGACGAGGAGGAGGAAGAAAGATCTTGGCTGGAAGGAAGGATTGATTGGTGCTCTGCAATTCTGCGGGCGATGTCTCCTCCGCCTATATAGGAGGCGGCCACGTCCGTTCCGTGTCACTGCCTCGTGGGGCCCGGCTGGGTGGGTGGGACGAACCGGATAGGCTTTGACCTTGTGCGCCGCGTCACTGACATGTGGGGCCCCCGGCGACGCGCGAGCGCGTGGAGAGCGCGTCGTCCTGGAAGGAAAGAGAGAGAAAATAAAAAAGGCAACGCGGCGAAGCAAGCAAGGAAAACTGACGGACGGTTGTGGTGAGGTGGGGCCCACATGGCAGAGGGGATAGATATTCCCGTCACGTCGAGCTGCGTGCAAACGACGACGCGCCGCCACGTGGCGCTCGAGGTGGGGGACCGTGTGGGTGTCCTCCACCGCTACTCCCATGGCCGCCTGCAACATTACATTAGAAACTCTCTAAGGATGGAACGCTGAGAACAGAGTCACACCATTTTGATGGTAACAAAAAATACGCATAGTATGGCATCTAAAGTGTAGATGAAGCATCAACAGTTGTATGTGGTATTATGTGGTATGGTACAACAGAAGAGAACTAGAGTAATCCAAATCAATCCTAAAATTCAGAATATGTGCAAAATGCAGAGGTGTTTACTCGAGTTCAGCAGGAATTGCACGATGTAGATTAAAAACATACATAATGGCATCTAAAAATTGGAGAAGAAACATCATGCATTCAACTAAGACGGAAGTGGTGAGAACAGAGTTACACAATTTAGCATCATGAGCGCAAATGATTGCGATGAAGATATCGACGGAATGCTTGCCTCGCAAGTGTCAGGTGCGTGCCTATAAACTCCCAACACAGAACGGTTTATTCTTACCCAACAGCACAAGCTAAATCCCAATGCAATTGGCCCGCCGAAAAAGAATTATATCCTAAAACGATTTTGTTTTGTTGAAAGAATTAACTATGAATATATCTTTTGAATGATCTCACAATCTGCAATGTTCTGCTGACAAATATACTTTCTTGTCAAAAATGTACTTAAATACGCCTTAAAGTACATCTTATAGTAATCCCCAATCCCCATGGTATACAGGCATGTGTTTAGTAAACACTAACAATGTGAATGGAGCCGTCTAGGGCATTTGGCTACAACATGTCATCATTTGATCATTTTTAAGTCTTGTTTTCTGACCAGCTGTGCACCTAATTAGCTCGATGACGAATCTGGTTACATCCAGAAGACCTGATCATCAAAACAGCGAGCGGGTTAGTCCAGTATTCCACCAACTCATAAGAACATAGCTAAAAATTTATCACTTCTGCATTCGACAGATAGACAGGATTACCTAATTCATTTAGTGAAGAATACCAAGTCACTATGCTGTTTCTGAAGAGCCGGGTTTACACATGCCAATAGTGACGGCTTCTTTTTCTTGGCTGGAAAGAGGAATAGCCGGAGTGGCACTCTTGTTCTAGAGGGTGCATTTTTCCAGGTGCTGCTTCCTTTGGCCTCCGATAAGCTAGTTCTCTTGACTATCTTTTCAATGACCTTTTCAATTTCTGCTTGGAGCCCTTTTATATGATCCAGACCAGATTGCAGTTCATCAGCAACCTTGTTGTTCTCCTGTTTCATGTTCATAACCTCCCCTTGGAATTTTGCAGCTTGATATGAAGTGAAATGAGCTCCTTCCTCAGGGTCTGCACCCATCTCCATGGTTGCTTCAATTTCCTCTTGTATGCTGCAGAGGGAAGCGAACCTATACTGGAGCTCCCCTTTGAGCATGGTATTCTGTTCCAACCATACTTGTAGTTCTATCTTGAGTTCTCTTAGCCGTTTTTCTATGGCATTTGAGTCACCTTTTGCTGATGGATCATCTACACGACCATTATTTGTCTTGAGCTTGTCCTTGTTTGTTAGCTTCCCAATCTCAGGTTGTAGTTGCTCGTACTTGGTCTGAAACCCTTGGATCTGTTGGAATGATGTGCTGAACTTCATCCAGAATTCTAAGTTCTCCTCCAGAAGTGCATCAATGTCTTGTCTGAACTTCTCTTCAAGCGGCGAGGCGTTCTCCGTCTTGACAACATCGATCAATTTGATGTCCTCCAAAATTAGGCTTTCTTGGTCAGTAACTTTATCATGCAATGCATCACCTTCATTAGGGGATTCGAGAATTATTTTGGAAATGGAGGAAACACTTTGTTTCCTTTGATGACCACGCGAAAAGCTTGGGGTCCTTCTGTGACCCCTGAATGTCCTGCTTATCGAACTGAAGGACGTTGTTGGGTTCATTTGATGGCCATTTCCTGATACATCTTTGTCAATTACAGCATTCAGGAGTTCATGCAGTGACCTAATTTTCTCATCCTTCATTGCATTTGCAGAGCGTAGCTCACTTATCATAGCTGACATCTCATTCAAACGTACCTGATTCTTTGTCTCCACTTCTGTAAGCTTTCTCTTCGCATTCTTATAATTTCGGAGTATAGAGGTGTACTCGGTCAATAGTACCTTTTCCTTATCTTGAAGCCCATTCATAAGCAGCTGCTGTAACTTAATCATGTTCCCCTCTTGATCGTCAACCTCATCAACTTTTCTACTAATAGGAGCTGTATCTGCTGTGATACATGAATTGCCTGCTTTATTAATCTTTTGCTCCGAGTTGCCTTCAGAGATGCTTCCATCTGATATTGATAAATCTTGCTCATTCTCTTCTTGTTTCGCATTATGATCTCCTGGGGCATTAGAGGAAATATGATGCAGTCGTTCTAATATAGGCTTCTCATGAGATTCTACAGTATATTGTTGCTTGCTGCTCCCATCGTCACTTGCTATTTCAGGAGCATGATCTTCTCCTCTGTTGTTATGATCACCAGATGAATCATTATCTGCATTTCCTGCTTCTTCCTCATTTACTGATGCAGCTGCAAAGCTCGATTTATCTTCAAGTGCACAACACCACAGATCCTCTGATCCATCTCCACGATAGCAGTTTTCTGCCTTTGTCTCAGGATAATCACTAGATGAGTGGTTGTCATCACAGAGATCTGCTGGTTCCAGTTCTTTCGAATGCTCAGGTAATTCGTCTACTTCATGCTTCACTGCAGATTCATCTGACTGAGGACCTTTTTCTGAGTTTGTTGTATCATGTTCGCTCGATGTTTCCATGTCAATGGATGGTGTTGTTTCGTCACTCGGCATGGGAGCAGAATCATCTTGGTGGTGCTCAAGAAGAGGTGACAATAGCATATCTGAAACATCACGGAACCTAGTTATTGTTTCAGTGAAATTTGACTGGACTATAGTTCCTTCTGCATGGAAGGAGCTCTCAAGATTCTGAACTTTAATCAGATCCTCTTCTGCCTGCTTGAACTTGCTATATGATTCACCTGGACAACTGTTTAGTGCTGGCTTCTCTTCCTCCAGCTCGTGCAAGGACTTCTCAAGTTCTGTATTTTCAAGACACAGCCTGTTTAATTGCGCAGTCTGGGATGAAACCATAAGTTCCAAATCCACAACTTTATTGACTAGTTCATCAATTTTATCTGCCATCTCTACCACAGAAACTTCAGAGTCTTTCTGGAAGTATTCTTTGATCTTATCTACTGTTGCTTGCAGTTCAATTTTCTCCTGATTAATAGAGTACATACCATCTACTGTATTACTGCCATCATTTGTCACATTCTCATTTGCAAACTTTTCTGAATCTGTTTTCTCTAAAAACTTTCCTAAGTCTGGTAGGGATTTCCCGTGCACTTTCATGATATTCTTCAGCTTATCTCTGGAAGATTTGACTCTTTCTGACTCAACTATTGCTTCACTGAATGATAACTTTTGCTGTTCCTGCAATTTGATAATGGTCTCTTGACAGGATTTAAGGGCAGTTGCTGTCATTAAAGCCCTGGCTTCGTCATCTTCAAGCACTGCACTTTCGTTGAACTCCTCTTGGAAGTAGCAAACTTCTTCCTGCATGTCGTTAATTTGCTTTTCGAGATCCCAGTACTTTGCCATTCCACTCTCATAAGAGCTTTTGATGAACTCTTTCTCAGTCTGCAACACTAATATCTCTTTCTGCAGCCTGCTTATCTTTTCTTGAGCATTCTCCTTGTTGATTTTATCTCCAGAATTCTTGCCTCCATCTTTCAGTCCTGATTTCTCTCCTTTCTTCTTTTTCATCAGTCCTTCCACTGTTGACTTGTGGATTTTGCGAGGATCAACCGCCGTAAATGCCTTTGGAAGATTGTCATCATCCTCTTCTAGCATTGAGTACTGGACCTGGTCAGGGAAAGCAGTTGCAATAGTATGGTTTGCTTTGTGTAGCTCTCCTGATATGTGGTCGTAGCGTTCAGCAAGTGCTCTGTATGCCCGATACGCCTCTTCCACTGAACTGATGACCTCTGGTCGCCTCTTGTAATACATCTCTGCCCTTTTTGCAAAGGAATCAGCTTCCTCCCCAAGGAGGAAGAGAATGAATTTGACCCTGTCCTCCATATCTTCACAGTAACAGCAAAGTCAATAAAAAAAATACCGTGCTGTTTAACAGTTAGAAATAAAGGGTAATTGCAGAAATATGTTTTTAGAGGGTATTATAAGATACTCTAAATAGAAGTGTAAAAATTAGCAATTTTGTTTGATATATGGTGTTGATATCAAAGTGGTTTTTCCTTTTCCTTTATGTGCTTGCCTTGTTTGAAATTTTTATTTGCTATTGATGCTTATGTAGATATTTTTCTCACCAAGAAATATGCTAGGCCAAGAACATTAAAATTGGAAGGGAAAACAAATTATTTCCTTCTCTGGATGACTAATTTTATCATACATTTATGTTGTCAAGTGGCTCATGCATTATTACTGAACTGAGCTGTACTGTACATATAACCATTTGACGATAACATCATGCAAGCCAATGCCAACAAAAGCTACTCCCTCCGTTTCATATTATAAGACTTTCTAGCATTACCCACATTCATATAGATTCATCTATATGAATGTGGGTAATGCTAGAAAGTCTAATAATATGAAACGGAGGAAGTACAATACAGGGAATTTTCCATTGGTTTGTTTCTTTCTTCCAGATTTTACTATAAAACTGAAAATCAATTAAGGCAAGATTTGTATAGATTCCTCTCTTCTTTTTTCTGGTGTTTTTTCCAGCTTCCAAGGAACCAGCTTCCTGTTCTGAACATCATTTCTTTGGCATGACACCTAAAACCTATGGTACTACTCATAAATTATAACTCAACTATAAGACCGCAATACTAAAAAAATGTTTTTCTCTGTAGCTGTGCAAAATGCTTCAGATTTCAACTATTTTTGCAGACTAGTGGTTAAAACGGAATAATTTTGTATCACCATTAACGGATCTATCTGAAATCCTTTCTTTTTTGTCCTCCCTCTTTGGACAGGAGTATGTGCAGAGGTTGATCGTGCATACATATGGACTGAGAAGATGGTGTGATGAAGGGTACAAACCGTGGAGATTGTTGTCGAGCCATTTGGACTGCTTGGTGCGGATGTGGCTCGCCCACCACCACGAGTATGCGTTGCTCGCCGCCCGCTGCAGCATCTTGCCCTGCCCTTGAGAATTCTTCAGCTCGGTTAGCCTTTATTTCTCATGCTTATAGCCTTCTTCAATCTTCACATTTCCTGTAATTAAGCAGAACAATTCGTTTCAGAAATGCATGCTGCAGCAACAATCAATCTGATGTTGATTGCTGCATTGGCAGGGATAGAGAAATTGAAACAGAGGCTGAGGCTGCCGAAAACAGCATAGAACAAGGAAGGTTCTTTACCTGCATTTGCTGTGCCAAGAATGAGCTGTTCCTTGCTGACCATGGATGATTTGGAGGAAGAAACGAACACAACATCGCGGATGCTTGTGCTTGGTGCCTTGGTGGGAAGCACAGGAGGCCGGATAGGTTGGTGGTAGTGGAGAAGAAGTGGCTGGGCTCGCAGACACTGAGTGGTGGGTCCGCCGATCCTGGTCGCGGCAGGTGATGCTCTGCACGTCGGTATGATAGAACAAGGGAAGAAGTGCCACCAATATAGCTCCATGGCTCCGAAATATTCGAATAATCGTGAGTAATCATCACTATAATAGATCAAAATGACAAATAACGAGTTATGTGTACTATGCATATTCAATCTTTAGATGAGCAGGCGAAATAACCCCTTGTGCTTTCTGAGTGTTTCTTCTTCGGTTGGAAAACCACCTGAAACCAAAACATGATGAATAAACTTTATAGTATAACAACACTTTAATTAAAAAAACAATCAAAACATGATGGACAAAACCCATATAAGTGGAGATATGATTTTAGGAGGAGGAACGCTAAACTATGTGGGCTTTATAACTTTTGTTGAAATTCTATGTAAATTTGAATGGTTTTCCATTGAGATATTTTGCCACGATTTGCCATGCTTCGGATCTAGACAAACCGTAATGTGTTTGGGCCGGTCAAAGGTTGGCCGACCAATTTCATTAAGATTGGGAGAAAACAAAGTTAAAAACATAATAATTACAACGACAACATGGTGTCACACCAGGCCCTGAGCACGCCCTGTAGAAAGTAGCGAAAAGAAATTGGAAAATGAGCAGCTGTTGGGGTGGGAGAAGATCCAACACCAGCGAAAAGAAATTGGAAAATGAGCAGCTGTTGGGGTGGGAGAAGATCCAACACCAGCGAAAAGAAATTGGAAAATGAGCAGCTGTTGGGGTGGGAGAAGATCCAACACCAGCGAAAAGAAATTGGAAAATGAGCAGCTGTTGGGGTGGGAGAAGATCCAACACCAGCGAAAAGAAATTGGAAAATGAGCAGCTGTTGGGGTGGGAGAAGATCCAACACCAGCGAAAAGAAATTGGAAAATGAGCAGCTGTTGGGGTGGGAGAAGATCCAACACCAGCGAAAAGAAATTGGAAAATGAGCAGCTGTTGGGGTGGGAGAAGATCCAACACCAGCGAAAAGAAATTGGAAAATGAGCAGCTGTTGGGGTGGGAGAAGATCCAACACCAGCGAAAAGAAATTGGAAAATGAGCAGCTTCTCAAGATTACTCGCTGGGGTGGGAGAAGATCCAACACCAGCGAAAAGAAATTGGAAAATGAGCAGCTGTTGGGGTGGGAGAAGATCCAACACCAGCGAAAAGAAATTGGAAAATGAGCAGCTGTTGGGGTGGGAGAAGATCCAACACCAGCGAAAAGAAATTGGAAAATGAGCAGCTGTTGGGGTGGGAGAAGATCCAACACCAGCGAAAAGAACGCTGGTGTGGGAGAAGATCCAGCGAAAAGAAATTGGAAAATGAGCAGCTACTCAAGATTACTCGCTGGGGTGGGAGAAGATCCAACACCAGCGAAAAGAAATTGGAAAATAAGCAGCTGCTCAAGATTACTCGCTGGGGTGGGAGAAGATCCGTAATGTTGTTGTTGGGTATTGATGAGAGTAAGTAAATATACATGTAGGATTGTTCTGTTCTTATGCGTCGTCCTATAAACATGATTTAAAATTGATAACTAAGAACACACTGGCACATATTTGTATTGATGCTAAACTTTTATAGTCAAATGAGAGATCTAACAAACTTCCATCTTCAAATTCGGTGAACTCCAACATCTCAAATGCTAAAAAAATACATAATTAACCAAGCTATGAGAATGCATAAAAGTCAGGGTTTATATTACTGTGTGAATACCGTTTCCATCTCAAACATACGCCAAGTGTGAGCTTGTCATACAAATCAAATGTAACAACTGAAAAATAAACACTTGATTGTTGCA
>CM020182.1:2571121-2604984 GCA_009805545.1 Oryza longistaminata
TCACGCTTTTGCTGATGGATCATCCTGCACGGCCATTATTTGTCTTGAGCTTGTCCTTGTTTGTTTAGCTTCCCAATCTCAGGTTGTAGTTGCTCGTACTTGGTCTGAAACCCTTGAATCTGTGGAATGATGTGCTGAACTTCATCCAGAATTCTAAGTTTCTCCTCCAGAAGTGCATCAATGTCTTGTCTGAACTTCTCTTCAAGCGGCGAGGCGTTCTCCGTCTTGACAACATCGATCAATTTGATGTCCTCCAAAATTAGGCTTTCTTGGTCAGTAACTTTATCATGCAATGCATCACCTTCATTAGGGATTCGAGAATTATTTTGGAAATGGAGGAAACACTTTGTTTCCTTTGATGACCACGCGCGAAAAGCTTGGGGTCCTTCTGTGACCCCTGAATGTCCTGCTTATCGAACTGAAGAACGTTGTTGGGTTCATTTGATGGCCATTTCCTGATACATCTTGTCAATTACAGCATTCAGGAGTTCATGCAGTGACCTAATTTTCTCATCCTTCATTGCATTTGCAGAGCGTAGCTCACTTATCATAGCTGACATCTCATTCAAACGTACCTGATTCTTTGTCTCCACTTCTGTAAGCTTTCTCTTCGCATTCTTATAATTTCGGAGTATAGAGGTGTACTCGGTCAATAGTACCTTCTCTCTATCTTGAAGCCCATTCATAAGCAGCCTGCTGTAACTTAATCATGTTCCCCTCTTGATCGTCAACCTCATCAACTTTTCTACTAATAGGAGCTGTATCTGCTGTGATACATGAATTGCCTGCTTTATTAATCTTTTGCTCCGAGTTGCCTTCAGAGATGCTTCCATCTGATATTGATAAATCTTGCTCATTCTCTTCTTGTTTCGCATTAAGATCTCCTGGGCATTAGAGGAAATATGATGCAAGTCGTTCTAATATAGGCTTCTCATGAGATTCTACAGTATATTGTTGCTTGCTGCTCCCATCGTCACTTGCTATTTCAGGAGCATGATCTTCTCCTCTGTTTGTTATGATCACCAGATGAATCATTATCTGCATTTCCTGCTTCTTCCTCATTTACTGATGCAGCTGCAAAGCTCGATTTATCTTCAAGTGCACAACACCACAGATCCTCTGATCCATCTCCACGATAGCAGTTTTCTGCCTTTGTCTCAGGATAATCACTAGATGAGTGGTTGTCATCACAGAGATCTGCTGGTTCCAGTTCTTTCGAATGCTCAGGTAATTCGTCTACTTCATGCTTCACTGCAGATTCATCTGACTGAGGACCTTTTTCTGAGTTTGTTGTATCATGTTCGCTCGATGTTTCCATGTCAATGGATGGTGTTGTTCGTCACTCGGCATGGGAGCAGAATCATCTTGGTGGTGCTCAAGAAGAGGTGACAATAGCATATCTGAAACATCAGGAACCTAGTTATTGTTTCAGTGAAATTGACTGGACTATAGTTCCTTCTGCATGGAAGGAGCTCTCAAGATTCTGAACTTTAATCAGATCCTCTTCTGCCTGCTTGAACTTGCTATATGATTCACCTGGACCACTGTTTAGTGCTGGCTTCTCTTCCTCCAGCTCGTGCAAGGACTTCTCAAGTTCTGTATTTTCAAGACACAGCCTGTTTAATTGCGCAGTCTGGGATGAAACCATAAGTTCCAAATCCACAACTTTATTGACTAGTTCATCAATTTTATCTGCCATCTCTACCACAGAAACTTCAGAGTCTTTCTGGAAGTATTCTTTGATCTTATCTACTGTTGCTTGCAGTTCAATTTTCTCCTGATAATAGAGTACATACCATCTACTGTATTACTGCCATCATTTGTCACATTCTCATTGCAAATTTTTCTGAATCTGTTTTCTCTAAAACTTTCCTAAGTCTGGTAGGGATTTCCCGTGCACTTTCATGATATTCTTCAGCTTATCTCTGGAAGATTTGACTCTTTCTGACTCAACTATTGCTTCACTGAATGATAACTTTTGCTGTTCCTGCAATTTGATAATGGTCTCTTGACAGGATTTAAGGGCAGTTGCTGTCATTAAAGCCCTGGCTTCGTCATCTTCAAGCACTGCACTTTCGTTGAACTCCTCTTGGAAGTAGCAAACTTCTTCCTGCATGTCGTTAATTTGCTTTTCGAGATCCCAGTACTTTGCCATTCCACTCTCATAAGAGCTTTTGATGAACTCTTTCTCAGTCTGCAACACTAATATCTCTTTCTGCAGCCTGCTTATCTTTTCTTGAACATTCTCCTTGTTGATTTTATCTCCAGAATTCTTGCCTCCATCTTTCAGTCCTGATTTCTCTCCTTTCTTCTTTTTCATCAGTCCTTCCACTGTTGACTTGTGGATTTTGCGAGGATCAACGCCGTAAATGCCTTTGGAAGATTGTCATCATCCTCTTCTAGCATTGAGTACTGGACCTGGTCAGGGAAAGCAGTTGCAATAGTATGGTTTGCTTTGTGTAGCTCTCCTGATATGTGGTCGTAGCGTTCAGCAAGTGCTCTGTATGCCCGATACGCCTCTTCCACTGAACTGATGACCTCTGGTCGCCTCTTGTAATACATCTCTGCCCTTTTTGCAAAGGAATCAGCTTCCTCCCCAAGGAGAAGAGAATGAATTTGACCCTGTCCTCCATATCTTCACAGTAACAGCAAAGTCAGTAAAAAAATACCGTGCTGTTTAACAGTTAGAAATAAAGGGTAATTGCAGAAATATGTTTTTAGAGGTATTATAAGATACTCTAAATAGAAGTGTAAAAAATTAGCAATTTTGTTTGATATATGGTTGTGATATCAAAGTGGTTTGTCCTTTTCCTTTATGTGCTTGCCTTGTTTGAAATTTTATTTGCTATTGATGCTTATGTAGATATTTTTCTCACCAAGAAATATGCTAGGCCAAGAACATAAAATTGGAAGGGAAAACAAATTATTTCCTTCTCTGGATGACTAATTTTATCATACATTTATGTTGTCAAGTGGCTCATGCATTATTACTGAACTGAGCTGTACTGTACATATAACCATTTGACGATAACATCATGCAAGCCAATGCCAACAAAAGCTACTCCCTCCGTTTCATATATATAAAGACTTCTAGCATTACCTATAGATTCATCTATATGAAGTGGGTAATGCTAGAAAGTCTAATAATATGAAACGGAGGAAGTACAATACAGGGAATTTTCCATTGGTTTGTTTCTTTCTTCCAGCTTTTACTATAAAACTGAAAATCAATTAAGGCAAGATTTGTATAGATTCCTCTCTTCTTTTTTCTGGTGTTTTTTCCAGCTTCCAAGGAACCAGCTTCCTGTTCTGAACATCATTTCTTTGGCATGACACCTAAAACCTATGGTACTACTCATAAATTATAACTCAACTATAAGACCGCAATACTAAAAAATGTTTTTCTCTGTAGCTGTGCAAAATGCTTCAGATTTCAACTATTTTTGCAGACTAGTGGTTAAAACGGAATAATTTTGTATCACCATTAACGGATCTATCTGAAATCCTTTTCTTTTTTGTCCTCCCTCTTTGGACAGGTGTTGTATGTGCAGAGGTTGATCATGCATACATATGGACTGAGAAGATGGTGTGATGAAGGGTACAAACCGTGGAGATTGTTGTCGAGCCATTTGGACTGCTTGGTGCGGATGTGGCTCGCCCACCACCACGAGTATGCGTTGCTCGCCGCCCGCTGCAGCATCTTGCCCTGCCCTTGAGAATTCTTCAGCTCGGTTAGCCTCTATTTTCTCATGCTTATAGCCTTCTTCCAATCTTCACATTTCCTGTAATTAAGCAGAACAATTCGTTTCAGAAATGCATGCTGCAGCAACAATCAATCTGATGTTGATTGCTGCATTGGCAGGGATAGAGAAATTGAAACAGAGGCTGAGGCTGCCGAAAACAGCATAGAACAGGAAGGTTCTTTACCTGCATTTGCTGTGCCAAGAATGAGCTGTTCCTTGCTGACCATGGATGATTTGGAGGAAGAAACGAACACAACATCGCGGATGCTTGTGCTTGGTGCCTTGGTGGGAAGCACAGGAGGCCGGATAGGTTGGTGGTAGTGGAGAAGAAGTGGCTGGGCTCGCAGACACTGAGTGGTGGTTCCGCCGATCCTGGTCGCGGCAGGTGATGCTCTGCACGTCGGTATGATAGAACAAGGGAAGAAGTGCCACCATTATAGCTCCATGGCTCCGAAATATTCGAATAATCGTGAGTAATCATCACTATAATAGATCAAAATGACAAATAACGAGTTATGTGTACTATGCATATTCAATCTTTAGATGAGCAGGCGAAATAACCCCTTGTGCTTTCTGAGTGTTTCTTCTTCGGTTGGAAACCACTGAAACCAAACATGATGAATAAACTTTATAGTATAACAACACTTTAATTAAAAACAATCAAACATGATGGACAAAATTCAATCTTAGATGAGCAGGCGAATAACCCCTTGTGCTTTCTGAGTGTTCTTCTTCGGTTGGAAACCACCTGAACCAAAACATGATGAATAAACTTTATAGTATAACAACACTTTAATTAAAAAAACAATCAAAACATGATGGACAAAACCCATATAAGTGGAGATATGATTTTAGGAGGAGGAACACTAAACTATGTGGCTTATAACTTTGTTGAAATTCTATGTAAATTTGAATGGTTTTCCATTGAGATATTTTGCCACGATTTGCCATGCTTCGGATCTAGACAAACCGTAATGTGTTTGGGCCGGTCAAAGGTTGGCCGACCAATTTCATTAAGATTGGGAGAAAACAAAGTTAAAACATAATAATTACAACGACAATATGGTGTCACACCAGGCCCTGAGCACGCCCTGTAGAAGCAGCGAAAAGAAATTGGAAAATGAGCAGCTGCTCAAGATTACTCGCTGGTGTGGAGAAGAATCCAGCGAAAAAGAAATTGGAAAATGAGCAGCTGTTGGGTGGGAGAAGATCCAACACCAGCGAAAAGAACGCTGGTGTGGGAGAAGATCCAGCGAAAAAAATTGGAAAATGAGCAGCTGCTCAAGATTACTCGCTGGGGTGGGAGAAGATCCAACACCAGCGAAAAGAAATTGGAAAATGAGCAGCTGCTCAGATTACTCGCTGGGTGGGAGAAGATCCGTAATGTTGTTGTTGGGTATTGATGAGAGTAAGTAATTATACATGTAGGATTGTTCTGTTCTTATGCGTCGTCCTATAAACATGATTTAAAATTGATAACTAAGAACACACTGGCACATATTTGTATTGATGCTAAACTTTTTAGTCAAATGAGAGATCTAACAAACTTCCATCTTCAAATTCGGTGAACTCCAACATCTCAAATGCTAAAAAAATACATAATTAACCAAGCTATGAGAATGCATAAAAGTCAGGGTTTATATTACTGTGTGAATACCGTTTCCATCTCAAACATACGCCAAGTGTGAGCTTGTCATACAAATCAAATGTAACAACTGAAAATAAACACTTGATTGTTGCATGTGTACACCTTATAGTGAAAAGTGTTTTCGGTTAACTTTGATCCACATCATAGTGTTCAACTCATCCATTTTCTAAATTATAAAAATCATTTCTTTTATAAAAAAAAAATTGTCCATTCATCGGTGTCATGCCATCCCGTTTGCCAAGACTGACATCCTGACCCCACCAATCAGAGCATTTCCCCGCAATACACACCCACCAAAACCAAAAGGGCGCGGGAAATCGAAACAGCGGAAAGGAAGGGTAAGAGAGGAAATCCCACAGCTCCGAATCTCCGATCCATGGATGCGGCGATGGAGGACGCGGCGGCCAATCCGAGAGGGAATGGGACGGCAGCGCGGCGGCGGGGCCGACGCGGTGCTGGGCCTCGCCGGGCCCGGCGCCTCGTTGTCGCTGTGCTACCACGAGGCGTTTGGTCCTCACGATGACTCATCCTCCTCGAGGCCGCCGACGACCCTCTCCCCGATCTCCTACAAGGCCGGTAAGCCCCTCCTCCTCTCCCTCCCTCTGAGCTATTTTGCTCCCCCCAAATCGAGCAAGAACTTGAGTGCGCTTTATCAAGAGCGTTTCTTGCTAGTATAATCGCGCCTCTTTGTTCAGAACTTCATATGTAGATACTTTTCGATCGATCTCAGTTTCTCCCAATCTCAAGCAACATGACCGTGTTTAAGGACGATTCGCAGTTCTTGTATGTTTGTATTCACTATGTTTGATTATTTCGGTTCAGCAGACAACTGCCCTAAAAATTAAAATAATTGCTTATTTGCACACTTTAGCTTACACAAACCGTTGAAGGCATCGTGATAATTCAAGAGTAATCATAGTCACATTTTAGCCACATTTGAACTTTCTGAAACAAACTGGATGATTGTATTACTCTGTTGTTTACTTTGGAATATAATGTACCTGTACTGTTGTATTTTGTGAATCTTAACAATTATCTTGCTTCTGCAGGGTGACTGTGAGGGGACGCCCGGAAGAAGAAGCTTTCTCTGCACACCCTCTGCAACATATGCCATGAAGTTTGTGGGCAACTCCAATTCTGTATTTCTGATACCTCCCGGTGAATCAGCTGCTCCAACCTTAGACCCAATGGCGCCGATGGTGATGTAATGTTGCCAGTGCCACTGATGCTGTAGCTTCTATCATCAAAGTGTCATCAAAGTGGCATCTGGTAACATTGAATTGGTCCGAACCGCTCCACGGCTTGATAAACTTCGGAAACTTCTCAATGAGAGACCCTATGTGCTTGATGAAGATCTTGGCAGTGATGTGCAACACAAGGGGCTCTACACATGGCAGGACCTTTGTGAACTTGTTCAGGCCAGTGACGGTGAGCTGACAGAACAACTGAGTTCCATATCAGCTGTTGAGATTGATGGGTTCTGGAGGATGGTCGATGACAGTTCTGTAAACACGATTCTGGACATGATCCTTCACAACTCCGTGTTGCATGACTGGTCACTTAATTCAATGCCTGAAAATGATGTGCTAGATGTCATGGAATCTGATGGTTTTATGCGCAAGATTGTAACCCATTGCCTCAACAGATTTGGAACAAAGATTGACAAGGAAGCAAGAGGTTGCTGGAGCCTTGATGAGAGGAGGGTGTGCTTGCAGTTTGCTCGGAGAGCGCTTGGTGCAGGGAAGATGAAGCTTGAGAACTTCATGGATAAATGGGAGAGAAGCATTCCTTCAGGAATGCGCGCTGATCTTCAGATGCTTGAAGGGGAAGTGCTGTGTGAAAAGCTTGGCGCGGAGACCTGGGTGCATGCTTTCAGTGTTGCTGATCTGCCATTGGCACCAGCTGATAGGTTTGCTGCACTATTCCAAGAGCGGCCAAAGTGGGAATGGAAAGACCTGCAGCCTTTCATCAGGTATGATTCACAGCAATTTTCAATCTTTTGTTGGACCAATTTACCTGGTACCATTGCTAAAATCAGAGTTTAAAAATACCATCGTATTTATCTAGGCCCCGCGTATCATTATCACATACGATGGTATTTTGCAACTCATGTATCTCTGTGATGGTATTTACCAAATTTCCTCATATTGAAATTGGCATCTAAACATATCTCTTTGATTATCAGGGATCTGCGTGTACCTGGTGTCTCTTCGGAAGGACTGCTTATCAAGTACACCAGAAAAACGCAACCAAGCGCAGATGCGGAGCCTATTTTTACTGCAAGATAATCAATCCTGCGTGGTAAAAGCCATGTTTCGATGCTGGGCCCTTCCTGGTGGTGATGCTACTGAACATCTGAAACATGGTTTTGATCCGGATATTGTTGACAACCCAAGATTTGCTGTGGTTTAGTTTTAAGGCATGCTCGATGGCACTACATATCTTGTTACATACAGATTGTCATACTGATCGTATTGCAGACAAATATCTTACCTGAATCTGTCTTAGTTTTGATCGGAGATGCTGTATCTGATCATGCACGTCAGTCATTTGTTCAGTTTGACACAGGTTTACCACTTCAGTTGCGTCATTTTGAACTTACCAAGGCTACTCGTTGCCTATATGCAGCCTATTTTAGGTACATTTGATTTCAGAAAGCACTAAATATAATAGGTGTCCGAAAATTGAAATGTAACACCAAATACGTTATAGCTTGCACAGCAGGCTAATATTTTTGTTGTGAAAGTCGATTTAGTCAACTTCAGAATTCCCTGTACTTGATTTGAAAACATAACCAGAATCTGCTTTCAAGAAGAAAACGTAACCAGATTCAGATGTTTCCCAAAATTTAGATGGATTATTCAGTTTGCACAAGGTTTTCAGCCAGTCAATGCAGCCCCCTTGTATGCACTTGTTTGAAATATTTGAGTTAAAAATATGTATATTGATAGACCATGTCTGTCATTTCAGTGAGAAAAAAAACCAGCAGGATTCAAACATAACAATGTCTGTCATTTTAATTACAACTTATATGTAATTTAAATTCTAATGTTTGGTTGGGAAGCTGACTTGCAGTGTCATTTCAATGAGAAAAAACCCCGTAGGATTCAGTAATTACAAGGTTCACCCACTATCACTGTTGCCACTTTCAACTTATTCTCAACTAAATTCTCAAGCCACATGCAACTAATTGTCCTTGAAAATAATTAATTATCCTGTTCTTCCAAAACAGGTAGCACCACAGTGACTGGCCACCAGACTGTATAAAATTCACTTGACTGCCTCATTCATTTGCAGGAGAGTACACCCAAACACATGCTACTAGTATCCTATACTGAATAGGCCACATGGATGTGACAAAATCCAGATCATCCAAGATTGCATTATAGAATCATTATTGTTACAGCTTTTAAGCTGTACTGATTATTATTTTTTCCAATCCATTTCACTCACCTGATCTGGTCGACGCCATCTTCTTAAGCAACCAAAGATTCGGAGGGTACAACCACGCTTTGATATTAATAAGCCAACTCAAATCAATAATCCATTTCAGCTGTTTTTAAATATAGCAAATGTCACTATGTCATTCACCCAACAAACATGGTGTAGTATTTGCTGTTTGTCAGCAAACATGACAGTAAGATTTTTTGAGTGCCAACAAATATGATTAGGAGTTGTCACTGGTACATTACATTACATGAATTTTATCACAAGGAGCTGCACATTCTCAGAAATGAAAAACCATTCTGATCAGGAGGAACTCCAGTTACACTCGAGCTGCCACAATCGTGTAGATAACAACCACAGACACAGGGCAAGAACAGGAGGTCCAAATTATAAAAAAAATGAGACACCCACAAACTACTGCAATCACCAGAACAAGTACAGCCATTGACAGTAAACTCGTAGAAAACCACACTACCTTGTCAAACAGAAAAAAAAAAACAAATCAGAATAGCAATAGTAGTACATGTGTCGTTCACCTACTTGCTGTTTTTCTTTTTCAGTAAGCTCCCAAATTTCTTCAGTAGAGGCTTGTTCTTTTTCTGTTGCTGCTGTGGTTTTGTCGGGGACATTGCCACTTTGCTGGTATCTTCTGATACTGTCCCATTCGGATGTTCAGTGTTGGTATCCTCCTTGGGCTCCAGTTCATCTTTGGAGGATACGGTTTCTTGTTTTCTGTCTGGATGTGGCTGCTTCTCGACGATTTTGTTGCTCTCCTGTGTGGTGCACTCGGTTTTCACTTCCTCCTGCTCAACCTTGGTTTCGCCTTTCTCTTCTTCGTGATTCATGTCCCCATTGGAGCTCCTATTGAGAACATCAAGTTCCAGTTTAGGGTTTTTATCGTTTTCGCTTTCTGCGTCTCCATTTTCCACCACTGAATCTGTAACTTCTTCGTGAACAGAACTGTGTGCCTCGTCCACAACCACTAGCTTCTCCTCCTCCTCAGGATGTTTCTTTATCATCGCTTCAGCAAGCAAGGCAGACAATTCATCTATCTTCTTCATGGCATCAGCTTCTCGCAACCTGAATTCGTCGTTCTCCTGGGTTAGGCTCTGCAGTGCGTTCTCTTTATCTAGTAATCGCTCCTTTAGTTGCGAATTCTCATATGTTGCCTCCTGCACAGACTTGTTGGCTTCAGCAACAGCAGCTTCTGTGTAAATTAGTTTCTCTTCAAGACTCTCTTTCTCGGTCTTTGCCTCATGCAGAGCCTTGTTAGCCTCAGCACACGCTGATTCAGTGTACATCAGCCTCTCTTGAAGCTTTTCTTTCTCCTCGTTGACAACTTGGAGTTGGTGCTCAGCGTCTTGCAATGATTCCACTGCCTTGTCGACTTCTAACTGAAGAGCACCAATTTCTTCCTCCGACTGCTTGTTTAACCTGACAATGTCAGTCTCCTTAGACTCACATTCTTCTCTGTACTTGTTCACCTCAGCCTCCAATTTATCAACATTTTTCCTTAAGCAAGTGATGTCATAGTTTGCCTCATCAAGCATTACCTCATAACTCTCCTTGGTGCTTTTTAGGGCCATCTTAAGATCACCAATCTGCGTGAGGGCATGCTCATGGTCATCTTCTTTGCTCAAATACCTCTCATGTGCTTCCTTTGCTTTGTCAGATTCCTCACTCAATGCAGCAGTAAGATCTTCCACTGCTCTTTTCTCCTTCTCTTCTCTATCCCTAGTCTCATTCAACTCGCTTATTAGCTTCACGTTCTCCTCGGTCAGGCCTTCAATCTTAACGTTTGCGGCCTTCTCATTGTTTAAGGCCTCTGAAGCTGCTTCTTCCGCAGCCTCAAGCTTGTTTCTCAGAACATCTATAGTCGTCTGCAGACCAAACACCTCTTGCTGAGATGCATCAAATTGCTCGTTGGATTCATTGACGTCTGCTAAAAGCCTTGCCACCTCAATTTCCAAGGCTGTTGTCTTTCCTTTGAGCACTTCAATTTCAGATTCCCTATCTTGTAATGCTGACTGGATCTTACCCAATTCTTCTGTTGTGGAGGCAAGCGATTCACCTTTGAACTTATCTGAGAGAGTAACTGCCTCCAATTCCATTTCAAGTGATCCTGCCTTGTGCTTCCATTCTTCAAACAGCTGACGGGCTTCTGATTCGGCCTTCTTCGCATCAGCAACCTCTGATTTAAGCTCTTCAATCAGTTTTTCCGTCTCGGCTAACCTCTCCTCAATAATTCTGGCTTCCTCTAGTTTGCCCTTCAGAACTGAAACCTCGGACTCCAGATTCTTAACAAGCTCCTCGGTTTCACGGTTTTTACTCTCCTCGCTCTCTGCAGTCGAATCAAGCAGTCCTTTCAAGCGGACAACTTCACTGGAGAGGATCTCGACCTTCTCCGCATTGACCTCAGCGATCTTCATGGCGTCGTCTGCGTGGCCGAGTGCAGCCTTCTTGGCCTCATTCGCCATAGCAAGCTCACGCCTGAATCTCTCCAGCTCCTCGGTCGTAGTGACCAATGTCTCCAAATCAGCAGCGTGCTGGCCACGCACGCACTCAATCTCCCTCTGCCACTCCTCCTCCCGCTTCTGCGCCTCATCGATGCCCGCCTGCTCGAGCTCATCCGCCCGGAACTTCTCGATCTCCGTTGCCTCCTCGGCCCACCTCTTCGCCATGAGCGCATCCTGGAGCTTCTCATGCGTCTCATCAGCAACCCTCTTCGCCTCATTCAGCTCCCCGACAAGTCGATCCCTCTCGCCAACGGTGAAGGCCAGCTGATCCTTGGCCTTCTTGAGATCCTCCTGCGCGGACTCGAGCCGCGCCTGCAGCTCCGCCTCCTTCCTCGGCTGCTTCTGCATTCCACCGAATTTCACACAATTAGCATCAACAACTCACACAACTAAAATTTCACACAATCACCATCAACAACTCACACAACAAAAATTTCACACAATCAGCATCAACAACTCACACAACAAAAATTTCACACAATTAGCATCAACAACTCACACAACAATGCTTGCATATCTGAATGCACTTACATCAGGTGGAGTGCCGATCTTGGGAACGCGGCGCTCGACGACGGGCTTGGAGTCGACGGATCTCGGCGAGCGGTCGAAGGAGAGGCGGGGGCGGGCGGTGGCCGACGGCGGCGAGTTGGGCTCGGACTTGAACGGGCCGCCGCCGCCGCCGACGCCGTTGTCTGCGTGTACCTGGTGTCTCTTCGGAAGGACTGCTTATCAAGTACACCAGAAAAACGCAACCAAGCGCAGATGCGGAGCCTATTTTTACTGCAAGATAATCCATCCTGCGTGGAAAAGCCATGTTTCGATGCTGGGCCCTTCCTGGTGGTGATGCTACTGAACATCTGAAACATGGTTTTGATCCGGATATTGTTGACAACCCAAGATTTGCTGTGGTTTAGTTTTTAAGGCATGCTCGATGGCACTACATATCTTGTTACATACAGATTGTCATACTGATCGTATTGCAGACAAATATCTTACCTGAATCTGTCTTAGTTTTGATCGGAGATGCTGTATCTGATCATGCACGTCAGTCATTGTTCAGTTTGACACAGGTTTACCACTTCAGTTGCGTCATTTTGAACTTACCAAGGCTACTCGTTGCCTATATGCAGCCTATTTTAGGTACATTTGATTTCAGAAAGCACTAAATATAATAGGTGTCCGAAAATTGAAATGTAACACCAAATACGTTATAGCTTGCACAGCAGGCTAATTTTTTGTTGTGAAAGTCGATTTAGTCAACTTCAGAATTCCCTGTACTTGATTTGAAAACATAACCAGAATCTGCTTTCAAGAAGAAAACGTAACCAGATTCAGATGTTTCCCAAAATTTAGATGGATTATTCAGTTTGCACAAGGTTTTCAGCCAGTCAATGCAGCCCCTTGTATGCACTTGTTTGAAATATTTGAGTTAAAAATATGTATATTGATAGACCATGTCTGTCATTTCAGTGAGAGAAAAAACCAGCAGGATTCAAACATAACAATGGCTGTCATTTTAATTACAACTTATTGTAATTTAAATTCATGTTTGGTGGGAAGCTGACTTGCAGTGTCATTTCAATGAGAAAAAACCAGTAGGATTCAGGAATTACAAGGTTCACCCACTATCACTGTTGCCACTTTCAACTTATTCTCAACTAAATTCTCAAGCCACATGCAACTAATTGTCCTTGAAAATAATTAATTATCCTGTTCTTCCAAAACAGGTAGCACCACAGTGACTGGCCACCAGACTGTATAAAATTCACTTGACTGCCTCATTCATTTGCAGGAGAGTACACCCAAACACATGCTACTAGTATCCTATACTGAATAGGCCACATGGATGTGACAAAATCCAGATCATCCAAGATTGCATTATGAATCATTATTGTTACAGCTTTTAAGCTGTACTGATTATTATTTTTTCCAATCCATTTCACTCACCTGATCTGGTCGACGCCATCTTCTTAAGCAACAAAGATTCGGAGGGTACAACCACGCTTTGATATTAATAAGCCAACTCAAATCAATAATCCATTTCAGCTGTTTTTAAATATAGCAAATGTCACTATGTCATTCACCAACAAACATGGTGTAGTATTTGCTGTTTGTCAGCAAACATGACAGTAAGAGATTTTTTGAGTGCCAACAAATATGATTAGGAGTTGTCACTGGTACATTACATTACATGAATTTTATCACAAGGAGCTGCACATTCTCAGAAATGAAAAACCATTCTGATCAGGAGGAACTCCAGTTACACTCGAGCTGCCACAATCGTGTAGATAACAACCACAGACACAGGGCAAGAAACAGGAGGTCCAAATTATAAAAAAATGAGACACCCACAACTACTGCAATCACCAGAACAAGTACAGCCATTGACAGTAAACTCGTAGAAAACCACACTACCTTGTCAAACAGAAAAAAAAAAAACAAATCAGAATAGCAATAGTAGTACATGTGTCGTTCACCTACTTGCTGTTTTTCTTTTTCAGTAAGCTCCCAAACTTCTTCAGTAGAGGCTTGTTCTTTTTCTGTTGCTGCTGTGGTTTTGTCGGGACATTGCCACTTTGCTGGTATCTTCTGATACTGTCCCATTCGGATGTTCAGTGTTGGTATCCTCCTTGGGCTCCAGTTCATCTCGCTGGGGTGGGAGAAGATCCGTAATGTTGTTGTTGGGTATTGATGAGAGTAAGTAAATATACATGTAGGATTGTTCTGTTCTTATGCGTCGTCCTATAAACATGATTTAAAATTGATAACTAAGAACACACTGGCACATATTTGTATTGATGCTAAACTTTTATAGTCAAATGAGAGATCTAACAAACTTCCATCTTCAAATTCGGTGAACTCCAACATCTCAAATGCTAAAAAAATACATAATTAACCAAGCTATGAGAATGCATAAAAGTCAGGGTTTATATTACTGTGTGAATACCGTTTCCATCTCAAACATACGCCAAGTGTGAGCTTGTCATACAAATCAAATGTAACAACTGAAAAATAAACACTTGATTGTTGCATGTGTACACCTTATAGTGAAAAGTGTTTTCGGTTAACTTTGATCCACATCATAGTGTCCAACTCATCCATTTTCTAAATTATAAAAATCATTTCTTTTATAAAAAAAAAATTGGTCCATTCATCGGTGTCATGCCATCCCGTTTGCCAAGACTGACATCCTGACCCCACCAATCAGAGCATTTCCCGCGCAATACACACCCACCAAAACCAAAAGGGCGCGGGAAATCGAAACAGCGGAAAGGGAAGGGTAGAGAGAGGAAATCCCACAGCTCCGAATCTCCGATCCATGGATGCGGCGATGGAGGACGCGGCGGCCCAATCCGAGAGGGAATGGGACGGCAGCGCCGGCGGCGGGGCCGACGCGGTGCTGGGCCTCGCCGGCGCCGGCGCCTCGTTGTCGCTGTGCTACCACGAGGCGTTTGGTCCTCACGATGAACTCATCCTCCTCGAGGCCGCCGACGACCTCCTCCCCGATCTCCTACAAGGCCGGTAAGCCCTCCTCCTCTCCCTTCCCTCTGAGCTATTTTGCTCCCCCCCAAATCGAGCAAGGAACTTGGAGTGCGCTTTATCAAGAGCGTTTCTTGCCTAGTATAATCGCAGCCCTCTTTGTTCAGAACTTCATATGTAAGATACTTTTCGATCGATCTCAGTTTCTCCCAATCTCAAGCAACATGACCGTGTTTACAGGACGATTCGCAGTTCTTGTGATGTTTGTATTCACTATGTTTGATTATTTCGGTTCAGGCAGACAACTGCCCTAAAAATTAAAATAATTGCTTATTTGCACACTTTAGCTTACACAAACCGTTGAAGGCATCGCTGATAATTCAAGAGTAATCATAGTCACATTTTAGCCACATTTGAACTTTCTGAAACAAACTGGATGATTGTATGTACTCTGTTGTTCTACTTTTGGATAATAATGTACCTGTACTGTTGTATTTTGTGAATCTTAACAATTATCTTGCTTCTGCAGGGTGACTGTGAGGGGACGCCCTGAAGAAGAAGCTGTTCTCTGCACACCCTCTGCAACATATGCCATGAAGTTTGTGGGCAACTCCAATTCTGTATTTCTGATACCTCCCGGTGAATCAGCTGCTCCAACCTTAAGACCCAATGGCGCCGATGGTGATGGTAATGTTGCCAGTGCCACTGATGCTGTAGCTTCTATCATCAAAGTGGCATCTGGTAACATTGAATTGGTCCGAACCGCTCCACGGCTTGATAAACTTCGGAAACTTCTCAATGAGAGACCCTATGTGCTTGATGAAGATCTTGGCAGTGATGTGCAACACAAGGGGCTCTACACATGGCAGGACCTTTGTGAACTTGTTCAGGCCAGTGACGGTGAGCTGACAGAACAACTGAGTTCCATATCAGCTGTTGAGATTGATGGGTTCTGGAGGATGGTCGATGACAGTTCTGTAAACACGATTCTGGACATGATCCTTCACAACTCCGTGTTGCATGACTGGTCACTTAATTCAATGCCTGAAAATGATGTGCTAGATGTCATGGAATCTGATGGTTTTATGCGCAAGATTGTAACCCATTGCCTCAACAGATTTGGAACAAAGATTGACAAGGAAGCAAGAGGTTGTTGGAGCCTTGATGAGAGGAGGGTGTGCTTGCAGTTTGCTCGGAGAGCGCTTGGTGCAGGGAAGATGAAGCTTGAGAACTTCATGGATAAATGGGAGAGAAGCATTCCTTCAGGAATGCGCGCTGATCTTCAGATGCTTGAAGGGGAAGTGCTGTGTGAAAAGCTTGGCGCGGAGACCTGGGTGCATGCTTTCAGTGTTGCTGATCTGCCATTGGCACCAGCTGATAGGTTTGCTGCACTATTCCAAGAGCGGCCAAAGTGGGAATGGAAAGACCTGCAGCCTTTCATCAGGTATGATTCACAGCAATTTTCAATCTTTTGTTGGACCAATTTACCTGGTACCATTGCTAAAATCAGAGTTTAAAAATACCATCGTATTTATCTAGGCCCCGCGTATCATTATCACATACGATGGTATTTTGCAACTCATGTATCTCTGTGATGGTATTTACCAAATTTCCTCATATTGAAATTGGCATCTAAACATATCTCTTTGATTATCAGGGATCTGCGTGTACCTGGTGTCTCTTCGGAAGGACTGCTTATCAAGTACACCAGAAAAACGCAACCAAGCGCAGATGCGGAGCCTATTTTTACTGCAAGATAATCAATCCTGCGTGGTAAAAGCCATGTTTCGATGCTGGGCCCTTCCTGGTGGTGATGCTACTGAACATCTGAAACATGGTTTTGATCCGGATATTGTTGACAACCCAAGATTTGCTGTGGTTTAGTTTTAAGGCATGCTCGATGGCACTACATATCTTGTTACATACAGATTGTCATACTGATCGTATTGCAGACAAATATCTTACCTGAATCTGTCTTAGTTTTGATCGGAGATGCTGTATCTGATCATGCACGTCAGTCATTTGTTCAGTTTGACACAGGTTTACCACTTCAGTTGCGTCATTTTGAACTTACCAAGGCTACTCGTTGCCTATATGCAGCCTATTTTAGGTACATTTGATTTCAGAAAGCACTAAATATAATAGGTGTCCGACAATTGAAATGTAACACCAAATACGTTATAGCTTGCACAGCAGGCTAATATTTTTGTTGTGAAAGTCGATTTAGTCAACTTCAGAATTCCCTGTACTTGATTTGAAAACATAACCAGAATCTGCTTTCAAGAAGAAAACGTAACCAGATTCAGATGTTTCCCAAAATTTAGATGGATTATTCAGTTTGCACAAGGTTTTCAGCCAGTCAATGCAGCCCCCTTGTATGCACTTGTTTGAAATATTTGAGTTAAAAATATGTATATTGATAGACCATGTCTGTCATTTCAGTGAGAAAAAAAACCAGCAGGATTCAAACATAACAATGTCTGTCATTTTAATTACAACTTATATGTAATTTAAATTCTAATGTTTGGTTGGGAAGCTGACTTGCAGTGTCATTTCAATGAGAAAAAACCCAGTAGGATTCAGTAATTACAAGGTTCACCCACTATCACTGTTGCCACTTTCAACTTATTCTCAACTAAATTCTCAAGCCACATGCAACTAATTGTCCTTGAAAATAATTAATTATCCTGTTCTTCCAAAACAGGTAGCACCACAGTGACTGGCCACCAGACTGTATAAAATTCACTTGACTGCCTCATTCATTTGCAGGAGAGTACACCCAAACACATGCTACTAGTATCCTATACTGAATAGGCCACATGGATGTGACAAAATCCAGATCATCCAAGATTGCATTATAGAATCATTATTGTTACAGCTTTTAAGCTGTACTGATTATTATTTTTTCCAATCCATTTCACTCACCTGATCTGGTCGACGCCATCTTCTTAAGCAACCAAAGATTCGGAGGGTACAACCACGCTTTGATATTAATAAGCCAACTCAAATCAATAATCCATTTCAGCTGTTTTTAAATATAGCAAATGTCACTATGTCATTCACCCAACAAACATGGTGTAGTATTTGCTGTTTGTCAGCAAACATGACAGTAAGAGATTTTTTGAGTGCCAACAAATATGATTAGGAGTTGTCACTGGTACATTACATTACATGAATTTTATCACAAGGAGCTGCACATTCTCAGAAATGAAAAACCATTCTGATCAGGAGGAACTCCAGTTACACTCGAGCTGCCACAATCGTGTAGATAACAACCACAGACACAGGGCAAGAACAGGAGGTCCAAATTATAAAAAAAATGAGACACCCACAAACTACTGCAATCACCAGAACAAGTACAGCCATTGACAGTAAACTCGTAGAAAACCACACTACCTTGTCAAACAGAAAAAAAAAAAACAAATCAGAATAGCAATAGTAGTACATGTGTCGTTCACCTACTTGCTGTTTTTCTTTTTCAGTAAGCTCCCAAATTTCTTCAGTAGAGGCTTGTTCTTTTTCTGTTGCTGCTGTGGTTTTGTCGGGGACATTGCCACTTTGCTGGTATCTTCTGATACTGTCCCATTCGGATGTTCAGTGTTGGTATCCTCCTTGGGCTCCAGTTCATCTTTGGAGGATACGGTTTCTTGTTTTCTGTCTGGATGTGGCTGCTTCTCGACGATTTTGTTGCTCTCCTGTGTGGTGCACTCGGTTTTCACTTCCTCCTGCTCAACCTTGGTTTCGCCTTTCTCTTCTTCGTGATTCATGTCCCCATTGGAGCTCCTATTGAGAACATCAAGTTCCAGTTTAGGGTTTTTATCGTTTTCGCTTTCTGCGTCTCCATTTTCCACCACTGAATCTGTAACTTCTTCGTGAACAGAACTGTGTGCCTCGTCCACAACCACTAGCTTCTCCTCCTCCTCAGGATGTTTCTTTATCATCGCTTCAGCAAGCAAGGCAGACAATTCATCTATCTTCTTCATGGCATCAGCTTCTCGCAACCTGAATTCGTCGTTCTCCTGGGTTAGGCTCTGCAGTGCGTTCTCTTTATCTAGTAATCGCTCCTTTAGTTGCGAATTCTCATATGTTGCCTCCTGCACAGACTTGTTGGCTTCAGCAACAGCAGCTTCTGTGTAAATTAGTTTCTCTTCAAGACTCTCTTTCTCGGTCTTTGCCTCATGCAGAGCCTTGTTAGCCTCAGCACACGCTGATTCAGTGTACATCAGCCTCTCTTGAAGCTTTTCTTTCTCCTCGTTGACAACTTGGAGTTGGTGCTCAGCGTCTTGCAATGATTCCACTGCCTTGTCGACTTCTAACTGAAGAGCACCAATTTCTTCCTCCGACTGCTTGTTTAACCTGACAATGTCAGTCTCCTTAGACTCACATTCTTCTCTGTACTTGTTCACCTCAGCCTCCAATTTATCAACATTTTTCCTTAAGCAAGTGATGTCATAGTTTGCCTCATCAAGCATTACCTCATAACTCTCCTTGGTGCTTTTTAGGGCCATCTTAAGATCACCAATCTGCGTGAGGGCATGCTCATGGTCATCTTCTTTGCTCAAATACCTCTCATGTGCTTCCTTTGCTTTGTCAGATTCCTCACTCAATGCAGCAGTAAGATCTTCCACTGCTCTTTTCTCCTTCTCTTCTCTATCCCTAGTCTCATTCAACTCGCTTATTAGCTTCACGTTCTCCTCGGTCAGGCCTTCAATCTTAACGTTTGCGGCCTTCTCATTGTTTAAGGCCTCTGAAGCTGCTTCTTCCGCAGCCTCAAGCTTGTTTCTCAGAACATCTATAGTCGTCTGCAGACCAAACACCTCTTGCTGAGATGCATCAAATTGCTCGTTGGATTCATTGACGTCTGCTAAAAGCCTTGCCACCTCAATTTCCAAGGCTGTTGTCTTTCCTTTGAGCACTTCAATTTCAGATTCCCTATCTTGTAATGCTGACTGGATCTTACCCAACTTATGTCGGATAGATATATGACTCCATAATTACTTAGGACATTAAATTCACCAGCTTATAAATCATATAAGCCAATAAATTGACTTAAAAGTTTAAACCAATAAATCTAAACCTAACCAAAGAAACCAATGTTCCTACGGCTTATGATGGTTTTCATGCAGATGAGAAAGTGACTCTATAACTGCGATTAGCTACGCCATGTTATTCTTTTTAACTTATGCAAAAATTGCCATATAAGTTATTTAAAGTTTAACACTTCACTTCATAAGTTATTTTATTGCCACCTTTCTATTCCATCTTATTACAAAAAACCATCCCAATACACACATGCTTAACCCAAGCAGTCTATTACCACCAATGTAAAGCCATTGTCCAAATACTTGTATTAGACTTAAACTATTCTTTATGTTTCATTGATTTCTTGTGTGCATATAGCGAAACTTAGTTCGATAACGTTTAAGCTCTAATCAACAATTTTGTTTGTGGGATCTCCAAGAAAAATGTTAAGATATCTTTGAAATATTTAATTTAATAAAAATCATATTGATGCTCACAGTTTATGAAAAACATGTTATTCGGGTTAAACACAAGCGCATTGAAGTGGTGTTTACAACAAAACTGAATAGGGGTAGGCATTTATAATAAAATGACTTATGAGGTGGAATGACTTAGCTTATTTATCGGGTTATTAAAAGTAGATTATTTTCTATGTATTTTAAAAAAATACATGCTAAAAATATCTTTTTCTGTTATATTATTTAGATCAATTGTTTTAAGCTATTTGTTAAGTTTATGTTTATATTTAATTTACCTATACGATTAAATAGATCATATGTTCTTTTTCTCCAGTAATCTAAACAAAACGAAAATCTAGTAGGATGTACATACTGGATTCGGATCAGCTGCAGTCACTATTATTACTGCAACTTAAGCAGTAACAGTGCATGTTATTGGATGCAAATCGAAAAGTCTAGATTATATATTGTACGGCGCATACAGTATAGCATGGAGTATTATTCGCATCATTACTGTAGCATTTGATCTTACCTGCTGATTATACAAAGTTATAAACTCAAGATTGTGTGCAGTGGTATCTTGCAGACTACACCTTATCTCAATCCATACATACTCCGTCCGTAGTACAATCTCCATATTTTAATGTATGACACCGTTGACTTTTTTTTTAATGTTTAACTATTCGTCTTATTCAAAAAGTTTATGTAATTGTCGTTTATTTTATTGTGACTTGATTCATCATCAAATGTTCTTTAAGCATGACATAAATATTTTTATATTTTTACAAAATTTTGAATAAAACAAATAGTCAAACGTTGTTCGAAAAGTCACAGGGCGTCGTACATTGAAATAGGGAGCGAGTATATGTTTACGGCGTCGGTGGTGATGGAGCTTGCCTGCCTAGAAAATTGTGCTCTATAGTGTACTTCTTGTACTATATAAATAACCCAAAATCTATTTATATACTCCATGTCGACGGCGACGTTGCTTCATTAATTAATTAAATTGGGCTAGTATAAAATTAGCATGGATATCAATTACTCTGCTTGATTGTGCATACTACGTGGAGTGGACTATAGTCGAGTAATAGGCAATTCATACAATAGTTACTTCATATACTATTAATATCCGGTCCTACCTATCATACACTTGTTACATCTTAAAGTCCATGCTGCAGCTGGCTACAGATCTGTAGTCCGTTGTTCTTCTCTTTCTTCTTTTATCTCTTTAATATATATTTATAGCTGGCTTATAGCCTACTATTGTACCTGCTCTAAGTGAGCTTTGCTTTTTTGCATGGATGCACGCGTTGTGTTGCGTGAATCCGACGGCCGATCGATCTGAGTGGGGCCCACCGGCGGTCTCCCAACCAAAAGGAAGAGACTGGAGGAGGAAGACTAAACACGGACAAGACAAGCCCACTCCAACTAACAAATTATCATTAACCTTTTTGTGACTATAGAGTACTTTGTTTTTCTTAATTAGAGGAGTACATAGTGGTATTCGTACGGGCGTGACCGAATTATTAACTCTCTTCTGATGCTGACGTGTTGGGTCCCACCTAACGCTAACCCCCACTTGTCAGTAAGGCAAATGATATGGGAATAAGTTCATCTAAGGTCCCTTAACTTTACACCGAATCCGATTTTCGTCCCTCAATCGGAAAACCAGACACAACGGGTCCCTCAACTATCAAAACCGGTGCAGATTAGGTCCCTCGGCGGTTTTGAGGGCGGTTTTGGCTGACGTGGCGCCTACGTGACCAATTTGACTCGGTCTTCGTCCGACGTGGCATTGACGTGGCGCTTACGTGGCAATTCGACCCGGAAAAATAATAAAACCTGTGGGACCCACATGTCAGTCCCACATAGATAATAATTAAAACAAATCGTGGGACCCACGTGGGTCCCACATGTCAGTCAAACTCACCCTTTCATCTTCTTCCTCCCCTCTCCCCATCTCCCTCTCTTCATCTCTCTCCCCTTTCCTCTCCTCTTCCGGCAAGAGCGGCGAGCTGGAGGGGCGGCGAGACCGGCGCCCGCCGGCGAGAGCAGTGAGCTGGAGGAGGAAGCCGGGGCAATAAAAGGGGATCGGCGACGGCGGTGGGCGGAACAAATCGACCCGGGCGGCGGCAAGTCCCCCCGGAGCAGCGCCGGCAATCAAGATCCGACAGTGGCCGCCGGTAGAAGGGCGGTGGCCGGCGGGGAGAAAGGGCGGCGTGCAGCGATGGTCGCCGGAGGAGGAGGAGATGCGGCCATGCTGGGAGGCGTGGCGGTGGCAGCTGGAGGAGGAGGATGTCCGCCGTGCGCTGCTCCCCCCGGGCTCGAGGGGAGGAATCCCCGTCGACGACACGCACTGGGAGGAGCTTGCCGGGCAGCTTCATGCACGTGCACTGAGGAGCCCTCTAGCCAGGGGGCGAAGGGGAAGGAGTTCGCCGACCAGCTGTGCTCGAGGTGGGGGGGAGGAGTCACTGACCGCGACACGGGCGGGAAGGAACTTGCTGGCTGACAAGCCACTGGAAGATGAGATATGAGGAAGACATGAAAGAGAGAGATAGTGGGAGATGTAAGAAGATGAGATGAGGTGGAAGTCGCTGACATGTGGGTTACATTTGCTGACTTAGTGAGTCAACCATTGTCAAACTGCCACTCTAGTAGAAATCGTTTCCAAAATAACTGAAGGAGTTAATTTGCACCGATTTTCAAATATGGTGAGGCGTTATACCCAGTTTTGTGACTGAGAGAGGTGATTCAACTGGAAGCAATACAAACGAAGGCCAAATAGACTTATTCCTTTAAGTTTTATCACTGCTTTAGGCCCTGTTTGTTTTAGCTAAAGATTTGTAATCTGGATTATTGAGTCAGATTACTATAAGCTGGATTATAATAAGCCGACAATAAGCTATTAGTTGTTTGTTTCTCTGGATTATTAGCTGGTTGTTTGGTGTTAGCCACCTAATAATCTAAAAAAACACATTTAGAGTGGATTACTATTTATATTAATCTGGCTTATAGATTATAATAATCTATTATAATAAGGTATATGTTTGTTTCAGCTTACTCCTAATAATTCAGGTTATAATAATCCTAGGCTGAAACAAACAGGGTCTTAGTCGGCCCAATTACACTCTTTATTTCAATTTATTAATTCGAATCCAATCACACTCTAGAGTTCTTTCTCTCTTTTCTTTATCATCACTCGAGTTATTTATATTTCTCTGTCTTTTGACTCGAATTACACTCGATTTTTTTTATTTCTATGTGCTTCACCAACCGAAACTTTTTTTAAAAGTGTGGTTTGAGAAAAGTATGAAGTCTTATTATCTTCTTTATAATCCATTGTCTCCTCCAGCCGGGAGATTACCATTCACCCGACGCAGCGACCTCAACAGTTGTCTATGTCCTCAAATTATCTAACGTTCGATCTTGTATTTCTCTTCTTTTATCTCATGTGTGTTTTCCTTTCCTCTCAAATTTCGAGACATTTGGAAACAATAATAAAAAAGGAAATATGAAAATAAAAAAATTCACCGTCATCACAACTCAAGAGCAATCACTAATAAACTTCGGTTGAGTCCATCATAATCTTGTTTGTTATGGGTGAATTGCCGATAGCTTCAAGCACCTTCATATTCATCACTTTTGCCAATCAGGCCAATGTGTGTGCTTCAAACATTTGCACCGCAAGATAGAAAGACCAACTTGTATTAGGACCGTCCTCTTGTAGCGTGCAAGTGTGCTAGCATGATAGATATAGAAAAAAATAACTTTCACCTCTGGATTTGGTGAACTCCACTGTGTCGATCATAGCAAAAACGACTGTCGGTTATATAGAAGAGTGGCTAAATTGCAAAACAAAACGCCATGTCTAGTTGATTCCTCTCTTGCCAAGGCCTACCAGCACATATATATTCATGCTCTGCACTGCTATGCAATGCTTTAGCATATATTAGATGTGAAATTTGTCATTCCATTACTGTGATGATGAACAAACAAAATGACTTGTTGGAGGAAACAACTGAAACTCATACATGTGTGTGTCCGGGGTGAGGGTTTCGATCGATCATCTAAGGAATTCATGGCAGACCATGTATATGATGTAAAGGAGCAGCAAATATGTAGAAATGCTAATAAATAAATACATTGACGTATGTGTTGCTTTCTTTTTGACATTAAACATATATAAAAAAATTGAGGTCAGAATAGGGATATATACAAAATCTTTCTTTTTTCAGAATAACTTTCTGATTTCAGCCCTAATTAATTTGTAGGGGAGAATGCTCGCCCAAAAGAATGGTAGCAAAGTCCGGTTTGATGCAGCTTTGCATTCTCGTTTGAGCAACTTACTGTGTTTCCATCTCGTCCAGAATTAGTATTAAACACTGTCATTTCATTTCTTTCATAAACATGATTATAGGGTGTGTTTGGTTGGGTTTTTTAACCTGCTTTTACTTTTGTAAAAGCCAAAAGCCAACCAAAGAATCCAAAAGCCACAGCTGCTTTTGCTCAAAGCCAGCTTTTGGTGTATTACAAATCAAAATCATCACTACGACACTACCCCTGCTTTCACCTATTTTTGGGGAAAAAAATTACCCACCTCTGTCATTACAAAAAAAACATTTTGCTTCGTTCTTTTTTTTTCTCCCGTCCGTTCCCATCGTGCGTCGCTCCTCCTCCCCGAGCCGCCGCCGCCGCTCCTCCTCACGGTCGCCCCTCCTCCTCCTTGCCGCCACAGCCATCCCCGCCATCCCCGTCTCCGACTCCACCGCCCCCTTCTGCCGCTGCTCCTTCTCCTCGCTGAGCTGCCCCGCCCCCGCAGCTAACCAGCCGCTCCTCCTCCTCGCCGCCACGCGTCCCCGCCGTCCCATCCCCGACTCCACCACCCTTTCTGCCGTCGCCGCTCCTCGCGGACGAGGAGGAGAGAGAGACATCAAGCGATGGGCGATGGCGATGCGAAGAAGAAGAAGAGAAAGAGTGGCGATGGTGATGCGACATCGGGTGTCATCACGAGCCCAACCTCCCCTCCCTCGCGATCTAGCTCCCCAGGCGCCACCGCTACTCCTCCTCGCCGAGCTGCCCGCTGCCGCGGGTCCTCCTCGCTGCCGCGGCCGTCCCCGCCCTTCCCGTCCCCGACTCCACCGCCGCCGCGCGCTCCTCGCAGACGAGGAGGAGAGAGTACATCAAGCGATGGCGATGGCGATGGCGATGCGAAGAGAAGACATTCGCTCCTCACTCCGGCGAGCCGCCTTCCCACACCGGGCGGGGGCGGGTCAGCCCCGGCCGGCGAGCACGGCTAGCCGCCGGCGCAACCATCCCCTGCTTTTCTGTGCTAAGAGGAAGGAGAAAACTACTGTGTAGATGACATGTGGGGTCCACTCGTCAGGGGAGAAGCTTTTCCAAAAGCGACGTGCGTGTAAAGAACTTTGGGCTTCCTCACAACTACTTTTCCAAAGCTACTTTTCAAAAAGTTATAGCCCACAACAGCTTTTCCAAAAGCTGCAGCCCAATCAAACACACCCTTAGTAACATTCTCCTTTCCTATCAAATTTCAGGATATACAGAAACGATCTCATCAATTAAATTTTAGGACATATATAGAAATGATCTTATCCGCCAGTCGGCGGTCATCTTCATGCTCATCTGCCGACGTTTTGTCCGTCCGCTATTATTTCGCATTGGTTAGTAGTTAACTTAACAAAAAATCCTCAAGAAAAAAAAAATCTGAAAATGGAGCTGATGATGCCTATCACAATTCACGAGTGATCACTAGTGAACTTTGGTTCAGTCCATCACGATCTTGTTGCTTGTGACTCGTGACTGAGTTGTCGATGGCTCCAAGCACATTCATCCTCATCATTCTCGCTAATCAAAACGATGAGTGTTTGATCAACATTTGCATCGTATGAGAGAAATAACAGCTCAGATAAGAACGAGCCGCTTTTAGCGTGCAATTGCGCCAAAACTAACTTTCGCTTGAGGATTAGGTGAACTCCACTATCTCATAGCAAAACTAGACCGTATGTAGCGTGCAAGTGTTTAGGGAACTAACTTTCGCCGGCATAGAGTGAACTAACTTTCGCCTTCGAATTTAGTGAACTCCACAATCTCACAGCACAACTACGGTGGGTTATAAATAAAAGTGGCTGAATTACAAAACATAATACCATGTCTAGTTGCTTCTTCTCCTGCCAATGTCTAACTGCACATGCATATTCATGCTCTGCACTGCTATGCTATGCTTTAGTATATATTAGGTGTGAGATTTGTCATTCCATTATTGTGATAATGAACAAACCAAATAACTTGTAAGAGGAAGGCCTTCGTAAGAAATGAATGACTGAACATGCATATCAGGGCAAAGGAGCAGAAAATATCTACTCCCCCCGTCCCAAAATATAACAACTTATAGCCTTTAGAATTTGTCTCAAAATATAACAACTTCTCCACCAACATTCTCTTTCTCAACCAATTACAATCCTCCATCATTCAATTTTTCTATCTACCTCCATTTCTCCTCCAATCACAACACACTTCCATTTAATTCTACCAACTTTCTTAATAAACCGTGTTCAACTCTAAACATGCTTATATTCTGAGACAGAGGTAGTAGGGATTATGCATAAGCATTTTTTTTTTTTGAAACGGTGACATCATGAGCTCTGCCGGATATATTGAAAAGGAAGAGGAATGCATTAGCATATTTAATGCGAATAGATAGAACATTGTTTTTCTTTTGTACTTTTTGAACTAAACCATATATAAAAAAATTGAGTTGAGAATAGGCGGATATACAATTCATTTTTTTAAAAAAAAGAACAACGTTAATTAATTAATCCATTTTGCTTCCTGATTTCAGCTTTGACTAGTTGATAGAGGGAAATCGTCCACCCAAGAGAACGGTAGCAAAATCTGGTTTACTGCCGCTTACTCCATATTTGTACGATAGCAGCTTCCTGTGTTTCCATCTTGTCATCTTGTTCAGAATTAGATATTCCACTCCATCATTTTAACTTTGCATAAACATGGTTTCTAGTAACATTTTATTAAGAAAAATGTAACCATTCATTACTGAAGACTGGTCCTCTCGATCATATTCGTCGATCGAGCGAAGCAATGCACCAGCCGGTAAGAGGCAGAAGATGAAATGGCATGCTGATAACCCACTCATAAATCACACCAACACAAAAGAAGATACATCTTATTATTTAAGAAGCACTCGTATTGATGAGTCTCAATCTAAAGTTAATGAAAATTTGCATAACCTTATGCTTCAAATTAATTCAATCCCCTTTTCGATTGATACTTTTTTTTTGTTGTGTTGTAAGAATGGGTCAAACTATTATTTCTGCATGAGTACAGCATATGCGTACGACGGAACCATCGTCACCCACCTTTACAACAGAACAAGTTTACAAAGTTTAGAGGGGAAACTCTTTTAATCCCTCGATAGTATGTTTTGTCGTTCTTAGTTAAAATTTAATTTGTTGTTTTTTTAGAACTTATGCAGACCGAATATGAACTTGCATATTGGTGAACTCATATATCAGATATTAAAGGAGTGTTTGGCATAGCTCCAGATCTAAGATTTCTTAGAGCTGGGTATTTCAACCTCTATCCATAGAGCTGAAACTATAATTAAATTGATAACATTTGAATTAATCATTTTATTTTCATTTTGGGTGAAATATAGAATTTTAAACCACTATAAATAAACATACAAACTTCAAATCCAACGTGGATATGAGATCTGTAATTGTGCCAAACAAGACCCTAATATGAATTGAACGTTTCCTCAATTCTTTATTATCATCAAATCTGATCAAAGAATTTTACATGGCTTTCAAGTATGAATACAATCCATATCTGCTGAAATGGTATTCTAGGTCACGAGAACGAGTGCGGGAAGACAGTCTACCAACATACAAGCGCGTGCTTCCATAACGATCATCATAGCGCGGCATCTCCTGAAGACGACGGCAAAAAATACATCAGTACTTTTCAAAATCAATCTAAGGAATGATCAGAAGGAGCATGAATACTGGTACAAATGAGGATCTACAGTTAGCGGATGCTTTTTTTATGCAGGAAATACTAACGGAATAGTAGTTTTTGATAATTACAACACCCACTTCACTACAGTATAGAGTCATATTTAGGGGGCCTAGCAAGTAATCACATTAGAGGAAGAGCTATGACATGATTAGATAGGCCTTGTCACCCAGAGCAGCATAGACAAGATCAACAGGCATAGATGCAGCCATTAAAGTTCACAAAGAATCAGTTAAGCCAAGTCTAGCCATAGCATCCCCTATAAGAACATGTAATCTTAGGACTAACGTGAAACAATTCTACTTGTCGTGCCTGCAAACAATTCAATGTAACTACAAAGAATCACAATATGAGCAATTGTAGCATCTTAGGTTGCATGAACATTAACACATAGCAGGGACTAAGAACTGGGGCGCTTGCACTGTATGATAGAATCATCAATGTCCACTTACAAAGAAAGCAGCACGTCACCAACAGTCTATGCTATCATTAGTACTCACATAAACCTATACATAAGAGGGGTTTAAGCACAAGGGTGGGGGTTTAAACATATGGGTTTAAGAGGCTTCACAGCTTTACCCTTTTACTTGAGCTTTCTAATTTCAGGTCAAAAATTATCTAGAGCTTGTTACTTGTTGCCCTCGGTGAAAAGTAAATCCAATCAGATGCAACACGACCAAATCCTCTCTACGAGCGGCACACAGGCGACGCGAAGCTCTACAAACCCGCGGCGGCGATGGATGGGACAGCCATGGTCGATGGCCTCCAAATCTGACATGTTCGATTCCGATTTTGCTCCTATCCCTTCCTTCCCCCCACTAGGTTGCTATAATCGATGAAACAAACGAACCTAGAGCGAGCGCGCGCGTGCACGAACGGAATCGAACAACCGCGAGAGAAAAATTGAGAAAAAAAATCCGGAGCTCGGGGAGGAGGATCTCGAACCTTGGAGGAGAATGGCGGCGAAACCCTAGGTCGGGGGCGGCGCGGATGCGGCGGCTGTCAGAAGGGCGGAGCTCGGGATGTGGGAGGAGGAGGGCTATTTATTCGGCGTCGCAGATCTGGATGGACGGGTCAGATTGTCTACGGGATGAATGGACGGACAGGATTGGTTTGAGTTGTCGTGTTTCCTCTCGGCAGCGCGGGGCACGTGCACGTTCACGCCTTCTATGCTTTACACCAACGTTCACCGAGTCACTGAATGGTGGGCCGAGCAGGCCCAGAGCCCAGCCCAATTGTGATGAGAATGGCCCATGTATAGTTCTTTTTTTTTAGGCTTTGAACTTTATAAATACTACTCAAATTTTCATCAAGAAATATTCATATTGTTGAATAGTCCCACATTGGTTGTGGAAGGGTTGTTTATTTGGATATCTGAGTTTATTCCATGATTATGACTTCTAGATGGATACTATACGTATGTAATACTTTTGTTTGCTGCTAATGAGTCAAGTTGGAGATAGCTTGGTCTCGGAATATGGTTTATTTGTTTGTTCCATGTGTAGGTGACTCGATGTCTCGGGAGCGTATTTGCGGTGATGGACCGGGAGTCGGCTTGGGGATAAGACGACGTCCGTGGTGGTCAGAAATCATGCGAGATACTTAGGCTAGAGTTGATGCACGTGATTGATGGAGATTCCATATGGCATACGATGAGTTATTGTGTGCGTATGGGATGCGGAGTCAAATTTGGAGGAGTCTAAATTTGGTACGTTTGGTTATGTAAAGTTTTTTCTTGTACTAGAGGGTTTCCTAAGGTGTTTAGGAATCCTAGTATGAGTTTGGTTCGTGGCTTTAGGCTGCCTACCTCATGTATAAATAGAGGGGGAGCGTGAGGCTTCCCGGTATCACTTTGAGAGCAATTGAGTTGAGTTTTAAGTTAGGGTTTCGAGTTTAGTCGAAATTTTTGTAAGGAGTGCTGTTGGTGCACTTTGTAAACACAGAGAGAAGTAATAAGTCGTCATCCACTTTAAGAGTTCTTCGATTTGTATTTCACCGGGTTTCGGCGGTCTAACCGGCGGCGCACCGGCGGTCAGACCGGCGGCATCTCGGCGGTCCGACGCGGCGGGCACACGGCGGTCAGACCAGCGGCTACAGGAGTCGGCGACAGGCGTTTTCAGCGGTTCGACCGATCGATCTACATCGGTCAGACCGACGTTTCAGGCGGTCAGACCGGCGCAACTACTTCGGTCAGACCATGATCCATCGATTTCGAGGGTAACTTTTATTTCCACTAAAAGTTTTCGGTTTTTGGGTATACCAACCATTCACCCCCCCCTCTGGTTGGCTTAGTTCTTTGATTCGATCCTACACATATTGATGGTGCTATATTTTCCATCAGAAAATATTCAAGTTTTTTGTACATCTGTTTATACTATAAACTCCATATCATAGGCTACAAATTTTTTATATACTTATGATGCAAATTCCAAATTGTACACTACAAATTTAAAATCTCACACTATAATTTCCGTAATTCTCCTTATATAGAACAGTTGTAAGAAAAGCATTTGATTGCGCACTTGATCCATACCTTACATTCTTGATTACACATTGCTGACTTTATCGCGAGTAAATTAAATTTGCACAGTCGATTGTTTAACATGACACGAGTCTCAAATCTCAAGTCTGAACCCAAATCGAGCCAACCAAACACGCCCCTATATAAAGCCGCGACCAACACGCACCGCACCGCACCGCAAACCAACACCGCGGAGTGATCCATTCTGCAAGTGATCCGTTCTGCATGGCGACCTCCGCCCACACGGTGCTCGACGTCGACTCGGCGGCGGCGCGGCGACGCGCGCGGCCGGCCCGCCGGTGCCGTACCTGCTGTCCTTCACCGACCTCTCGTACAGCGTCAGGAAGGGCGGCGGCGGGCTGCTGTCGTGCCTGCCGTCGCGCCGCCGCCGCCGCCACAGCAACCGCCTGGCGTCCGCTGACGCGCCGGCGCCGCCCGACGCGCCCACCAAGGCGCTGCTCGACGGCATCTCCGGCGAGGCGCGGGACGGCGAGCTGTTCGCCGTCATGGGGGCCAGCGGGTCCGGCAAGTCCACGCTGGTCGACGCGCTCGCCGGCCGCATCGCGCGGGAGAGCCTCCGTGGCGCCGTCGAGCTCAACGGCGAGCCGCTCCATGGGCGCCGCCTCCGCGCCATCTCCGCGTACGTCATGCAGGACGACCTGCTGTACCCGATGCTCACCGTGGCGGGAGACGCTGCTGTTCGCCGCCGAGTTCCGCCTCCGCGCGCGCCTCTCGCCGGACAAGAAGCGCGCCCGCGTCGACGCGCTCATCGACCAGCTCGGCCTCGCGCGCGCCGCGGACACCATCATCGGCGACGAGGCCCACCGCGGCGTGTCCGCGGGGAGCGCCGCCGCGTGTCCATCGGCACGGACATCGTCCACGACCCCATCCTGCTGTTCCTCGACGAGCCCACCTCCGGGCTGGACTCGGCGAGCGCGTTCATGGTGGTGCAGGTGCTCCGCCGCATCGCGCAGAGCGGCAGCGTCGTCATCATGACCATCCACCAGCCCAGCGCGCGCATCCTCAACATCCTCGACCGCCTCCTCCTCCTCTCCGCGGCCGCACCGTCTACGCCGGCACGCCGGCGGGCTCAAGCCCTTCTTCTCCGAGTTCGGCGACCCATCCCGGAACACGAGAACCCGGCCGAGTTCGCGCTCGACACCATCCGCGAGCTCGAGCACCAGCCCGACGGCGCCGCCCCGCTCGCCGACTTCAACGTCAAGTGGCAGTCCACGCACGCCGCACTCCCGGCAGCTGACAGCAAGGACAGCAAGCGATGCACCATGCCGCTCGAGCTCGCCATCACGGAGAGCGTGTCGAGGGGGAAGCTCGTCGCCGGCAGCGGCTCGGGGACGGCGTCGTCGACCTCGGTGCCGACGTTCGCCAACCCGCTGTCCGTCGAGGTGTGGGTGCTCATGAAGCGGTCGTTCACCAACACGGGGCGCATGCCTGAGCTGTTCGTGATGCGGCTCGGCACGATCATGGTGACGGGGTTCATCCTCGCCACCATCTTCTGGCGCCTCGACGACACGCCCAAGGGAGTCCAGGAGCGGCTCGGCTTCTTCGCCATGGCGATGTCGACCATGTTCTACGTCTGCGCCGACGCGCTGCCGGTGTTCGTCCAGGAGCGCCACATCTACCTCCGAGAGACAGCGCACAACGCGTACCGGAGACTCTCCTACGTGTTCGCCAACGCCGTCGTCGCGTTCCCGCCGCTGGTGTTCCGTCGCTGGCGTTCGCGGTGACCACCTTCTTCGCCGTCGGCCTCGCCGGCGGCGGCGGTTCGTTCCTGTTCTTCGTGTTGATCATCCTGGCGTCGTTCTGGGCCGGGAGCGGGTTCGTGACGTTCCTGTCCGCGGTGGTGCCGCACGTCATGCTCGGCTACACGGTGGTCGTCGCCATCCTCGCCTACTTCCTGCTCTTCCGGCTTCTTCATCAACGCGACGCATCCCGGCTACTGGATCTGGTTCCACTACCTGTCGCTCGTCAAGTACCCGTACCAGGCGGTGCTCCAGAACGAGTTCCGCGACGCGACGCGGTGCTTCTCCCGCGGCGTCGAGATGTTCGACGGGACGCCGATCGGCGCCATGTCGAACACCGTCAAGCTCAAGGTGCTCGACGCCATCAGCAGACGCTCGGCACCAACATGACGGCGAACACCTGCGTCACCACCGGCGCCGACGTGCTGGCGCAGCAGGCCGTCACTGACATCAGCAAGTGGAAGTGCCTGCTGGTCACCGTGGCGTGGGGATTCTTCTTCCGGCTCTCTCTTCTACGTCGTCTTGCTCGCCGGCAGCAAGAACAAGAGGAGGTAGAGAGAGAGAGAGGGGCCGGTCATGTTCAGCTGATATGATGTCTGAATTAATGACAGCAAGAAATGTGTGATATTGCTAGTAGTGTATTTGTTTGTGTAATTTTCTCATTTTGTTGAAGATGCAGTTCATGTATGTGAAAGTGTTCAGTTTTACTGGCTGTTATACACTAAAACATACAGAATTACATGTTGATATACTGTTTCTCAATGACCCTTCTGTTTCTGAGGCTCTCTCTGATTTTATTTTTATGCCTTCTACTATTATTATTTTTTTCAAGGGAACGGCAAGGAGCTCCTGCATTTCATTTATAGAAGAAGAGAGTTGATAGTGATAAACAGATGTTAAAAAATGAGTAGCTCTTTTTGAACAAATGTGCAAAACTATATGTTCTGTAACAGTAATATGTTCAATGTAAAGAAACTATTTCACAGCTACGATAAAAAAAATGTGCAGTTGTATATGTTGTGTACAACTGAGAGTTACACTGTTATTAGTTAATAGTTATTATCAACAATAAATATGTCACACAGTTAAGAGAATGGGCAGCATTGAAAATATAAAGTAAAAAAAAAAGGCATGGTTATACTGAATTTTGTACCATTTGACGTATGCTACCTAACTCTGTTTTAATAATCATATATTTCCTTCCTCTATCTGTTTTTAG
>CM020182.1:2605009-2628809 GCA_009805545.1 Oryza longistaminata
TATGTGTCTGATGACTTCTTCATCAAAAAACAATGCCCAATTTTTCACCGGAAAAGTTTCCCCCAAAAAAAAGCGCAAGAAAAAAAAACCCACTTTTTTTTTTAAAAAAAAAAAAAACCACAAATTTTAAACTGAAAACTAAAATTTTAAAAAATTGACCGAAAAAAAGGAATAAAAGTAATTAAAAGTTAATAACAATTCCCAATGCAACACTAAATGAGTGGTAGCACTTTCCCTCTTTTTAGAAATGTGTAAATTTTCAATTGGCATGCTTTAATTAAAAAGGGTTGCATAATTTTTTTTTTTTTTTTTCACAATGTTTTGTTTTCAGGTATACTAAGAAAACTAACATAAAAACTTATCGGATGGATCACGGAAGATTCAGAAAATGCATGTCAGTTGTTCTCACCAGACTTCAAGAGCTGACATTCAACAGGATTCCCAACAACGGTGGCCTTTTAAGTTTTATTCCAGTGGCTTTGCCCAATAATTATAACTCGAGCTTTGGGAACAATTCATTGATTTCAAAACCTTCTTATGCGACAGCTGCATCTTTTTCCCATCACATATTCCACTTAAAAATGGATAACATGAAAGAAACAAGGGATAGCCTGCCAACAAAGTTGGATCCAAAACCCGTGCTAACAAACTGAAGCAACAAACTGCAAATTCTATCCGTGATAATCTATTGTGTGTTTTGCTGTTGAACTAAATTCAGCATTCCAACATAAGCCAGTAAAATATTAACATGCACAATAATTACCACAGTAGCTCACAGCAAAGAACGTTCATACAAAGAATTATCCCACCAGGTCACAACTGGTAAAATCTGAGACAAACCTGAAGGATATCAGTCAAAGCTGCGCTGCCCGCCCAAGCGACAACCAATCAGCCATCCCTCCACCATCCACCACTCTGCAGCAGGCCACTACATCATTCTTGCAGCCTCCTCGCTGAATCAAACGAACATTCTGTGAGAAACAGCAGGCCTCCCCACCGTCGGCTGTCATGTCGCAGTCTTCCTCCGGCGATACCGTTCCTTCGGTCACATTCTCCAACACGCGCCGCCTTCAGTTCTGTGTGGCCGCCAGTCTCGCTTTGGATAGCACGGCGGTGGCAACCTCGGGTTCAGATTGCCATGCGAGTAGTAGTAGGAAATAGATAGGCCGGGATCAGCCGGAGCTGCCTCTCCGAGAGAGCCACCATGCCCGTTCCAACGTCTCAGCGTCGGGGAATCGCCGCACGGGTAACGGCTGCCTCTCCACCGCGCGGAGCAGCCCGCTGATGGGTTTTCGAGCGAACCCTCTATAGTCGGCGGCGCCGACGCTCTGAACATGTTTTAGCTCCCGTTCCCTCTCTTCCCGCGTCCCTCACGCTCGCCGCGAGCGCCCAAGCGCCACCAGGTTCCGAGGTAGGGCATCAAGCCTGTCTCACAGCTCTCCCTCATACCTGCCGCCGCACCGCCACGCCATCTCCCCAGCGAATCGCCACAGCGCTAGCGCTGAATCATGCCAAAACCCTACACCACACTCACTAAAATCGCAGCAAAATGAACACGCCATAAAAATCGCCACCAAAAATGGGCAAGCGCGTAGGAAGAATCGGCACCCTCGACGGGCGACACACCGCACCTTTACTCTCTCCGCGCGACCCCAAGGCCCAACGCAAGCGCAGCAAAGCAGAGCCGACCCATCTTTCAGTACAATAAGTGGCAGCTCGCGGAGACCCCAGGCGCAGAGCACCACCGAAATCGGCGCTTCGCCAAGCCGATCGGGGCGGTGGCGCACATTTCGCTCGGATTTTTCAAAGGGGTTTTCGAGAGATCGGGCCAGGAAGGCGCGGTATTGCGCGTCGCAGGCTCAGATTGGGCTCCGATCAACGGCGATTCCGCATTTTCGGCCACCGAAACTCCGAACCTGCTCGGGACGGGGCGTGGGGGAATGGGGGAGAGCACCACGGTAAGCGCGTCGCGGAGGGGGGGAACCCGACCTGCCCGAGGGGAGCGGCGGAGTGATAAGGCACGAGCCCTCGCGGAGCAAAACCGCGCCGTGCGATCCACGAATCGACAATCGGTCCAGATCTGCCCGCCGCAAGAACCCCTAGGGTTTTTATAACTTTTATTGCGGCGCGTGGCGGCAGAGTAACTCCTCCTGACACGCGGCGCCCGGGGCCTGACCGGATTGCGTATTTAAGTGAACGGATTAAGGTAACATGATTAATTTTGTCTGGGCGCTGACAATGTGGGCGCCAGTTGTGGAGTGGGTCATCAGGCTTCTCGTTCAAACTGGGGAATTTTGGGCTTAGGGTCGGTACGGTGGGGCCGCACGTGGTAAAAGAGGCACCAGGTGGGGCCCAGGACTGCGCCGTGCCGAGGCCACGTGGCAGCCCCTAGATTCGTCGTGCGGGAGCCACGGACGGGGCGGAATTGGCCTGCCCTGCACGGCCTCAGGTATTCTGACGGGGACTGCGCATGAGTATAATCTCTTTCTTTTTTTTGAAAAAAAAATTTCTTGACCGATTTTTCAATCCTGGGCAAGTTCCTGGAATAAGAAGCTGATGAGACCTTTTGTTGAGTTTCCCACATATGGAATGCAGCGGTAAATGGTCATCATGGCCAATCAGTCATTTGTATATTGGATGATTAGATGCCATCATTGATCTTTGAGAAGATTTCCCGTGTTTTTTTCAACCGAACAGGAGTTGTAAACCATGTGGAACAGCTACGTGAAAAAAACGCATTCCAAATCGCTTTCTTGCCGGCGTTGGGAGGAGATTTGTTCGCTTTAATTTCTCGGCGGAGGTTCTCCATTTTGGAGAGGTTATGAAAACTTACCTTAGTTATATAACAAACGCGTGCCTCATATCTAATGATTTCAGTTCTAACAAGATTGTCAAGGGGGGGGGGGGGGTGTTGAGAGTTTGGAGTTGTCTCGCAGGATGATAGAGGAGCCTGCACATGGTAATTAGTGGTTTTAAACCCGAGAGGAAGGTTGTTTGAGATTTAGACTTGTGGTCAAGAGAGAAGCAAAGAAAGAACACGCCGTCAAGGTCGTTGGTTGTAAAACTCCGTCATTTGAGGTTTGTCATTTTGCTCCTCAACCGTGTTCTCCCTGACGAATCAGCAGCCGCAAGGCTTGATCCGGTGGCTCGAGGTTCAATGCGTTGCGTGGTGGGAAGGAAGCTTTGTCGGCATGCACCATCGCTGGAGGCCGTCACGCGATCCGCGCCCAAGCTAGTGGCAAACGAAGGAAATGAGGCAGAAGCTCGATATCGGTGCCCCTCTGCCTAGGACCTCGTTACCGATGGCGATCCGGTTTGCAGAACGAGAAGGGAGAGTGAGTAAGGGTGGATAGGAGCCAATAGCACAGGACTGGAGAGTGACGATGGTGATGTTAGGTTGGATGGCGATGTTGAGCGCCGATGTCATCAAATTCGACTGGTGAGAGGAGAAACTAAAAATGTAGATTTGATAGTTGACTATGTGGGATCATGGGTTGGGTGTAATTATTTGAATGACTCTAGGAGGCTGACAGCATATTTGGGTTATAAACGTAGGGCCTATTTAGATTCCATTTGGAATGGCAAATGGCAAAAGTTTTTTGGTGGCAAAAGCTTTGGCATTGGCAAAAATACTAGTCTGGTGTTTAGATGATCTTAAAATTTTTGCCATTTTAGCAACTCAAAGAGAGAGAGAAAGAGAGAGGGTGTGATCCCAAAGCACTTTTTGGCAATTTGCTACCATTGGACTAGCAAATGCACTTTACAACTTTTGTTACTAGTGTTTAGATGCTAAAATGGCAAAAAAGTGATGCAAAATACGGCCCGTAATTTTGGTTAATGTGTAGACCTATGTGAAAAAATACAGGGTCTGAACCAGAGTATATGAATCCTGGGAATTACCATTTTGTTAGATTTTTTTGTTTGTCTTAGGAGGAATGTTTGAGTTTTATTTTTAAGAACGGAGGAGTATTTCAAACAGAGGGTGCGTTGCTCATGAGCATTGAGGAACCCGCTACTGTCATTCGGGGTCAGATTACTTCTACTCTAGGGGAAAGAAAGAGGTATTAGTTTAGGCCGGGAGGCTAATTTTCTTTTGTGCTAATGCAAGCATGCTTTTAGGCTTAGCCTACTTTTGTTGTCGCTAGTTTATGTCTAATTTTCGCCGCGGAAAAGTTCTCTGTTCGATAGAGAGTCGATGGAATAGCACATAGCACTATGACAACTCTCCATTTTAGCACAGTTATAGACTTAATTAAGTAGTCTTAACAAGACAAAACTATGGTCATACGGGCACAGGTTCATCAGTCCTTAATTAAGGTTAATTAGCAGTAGAAGTATAGTTTTTGGGTCTTGTTTAAGACTACTCGACGCGTTTGTGTGACTGTGTCGGTTGCCTGATATACATGAACGGTGTGTTTAGAGCACGTGCAGAGCGCTCCTGAGCAACGTTGTCTGTTTGTTCAAACTACACCGAACCGACGATGGCAGGGTTTACGTCAGAAGGGATGTGTATAACCAGAAGGAGCTTGAGGAAGGGGTGAGAAAGGGATAGGTATTTTCGACCGCTCGTACTGGCCGGAGATTTACGGAAAAATATGAGAGAGAAATAGGATAGCTTAAATAGCTCATATTAAATCCGAGTTCAAAACCGATCCGTAAAGAAATACGGATTAGGATATGAGAAATATCCATTCGTTGTCAGCATATTATAAAACATTTTCTTATCAAAAAATATTATAAAACATGTATGAAACTCTAATATAAATTCACCTGTAAATATTAATAAAGAATTAGTTAATCACTATTTTGTGAGCTTACACGTATTTGTAATATTTGTGATATGATCATTTCGATGCATGAGGTTCCGAATACAAAGCAAGATATAGGCAAAGAAAATGGACGGTTCCATAAGTCCATATAATCATCGGTTGCATGCTTCATACCTGCTTCTTGATTTTTATTTCTGCTGGAAAAGTAAAACAAGGCGAATCAATTGTCGTGGATCATTTCGTCCATCACTGGGCAGTCTATATTCTCATCGTGAGATCGGTGTTTGAGCGGAAGTCGTGGTTTCGATTGGGCCTTTGTCGGCGTGCCCAAGCCTCAATTGGATGATATTTTCAGCCTATAGTTTGGGGCGCATACCGCCCAAACGGAAAATAGGCGGCCCAAATAACTTGGCGCTGCACCGTCATACGGCCCACGCTTCTAATCGGATTTGGACTTCCATCGACGTGTATCCCGCGTGACATATGCATATGTACCACCCGAAACACGTGAATCCGCTCGGTTTTCGGCGCCAGAAACGGGATCGGATTCGCGACCTCTACACGAACAAGACTATCCAGCTATTTTAAAACTCTAGCAGCCTCGCAGTCGCAAGGGGCCTCTCTCGCTAACACTCCAACTGCAAGAAATCCGAGAGGATCGGATCGCGGCAGTTGCACTTGCACTTACACTTGCAAGCTCTCGCGTCTCTCGCAGCGCGGGCGATGGCCACCTTCTCCACGCCGCGGCATCCCGCATGGACGCGTCGCCATCTGGGTGTTTCATGGTGAGCGCTCCACCCGCCCCGGATGGCCTCTCCACTGCCGGACGCGCCCCGCGAGCAGCGGCTCGAGGGGAAGAAAAATGGGGGGGGGGGTCGAGTCGTGGGAGCCGTTGCGAGTTTCCTCCAGGCGTGCGCCTGCGCCGTGCTTCCGGTCGCGCCGCGTGTCGTCGACGCGCCAGCAGCTGCCCACGCGGTCACGGTGCGCGACGCGGGGCGCACCTGCGCGGTGTGCCTCGACGACCTGGAGCCGGGGGGAGCGCGGTCGTGAGACGCCGAGTGCGACAGAGCGTACCACCGAGTGCATCGCGCCGTGGTTCGAGGCGCACGACACCTGCCCACTCTGCCGCCGGGAGTCCGGGCTCCAGGTGTTCGAGGTCGAGTCCGCAGGTCGACGGCTGGTTGCTCAGCCGCCCGCGGATGGGCTCGTCCTCGGCGAGCTGATGAATGCCCGGCGGCCGAACGCGAGTACCGCCTCGCGCCGCGTCGCGGACGCATCTTCGCGGGTCAGGGTCGTCGACGGAGCCGGCAAAGGCTCGTAACGCGGCGGCGTGCTGAGACGGCTCAGGGGCCGTTGCCACCGTTTCGGCTGGCGGCAGCTGGAACTTGTTGTGTTGCGCTATCGGCGACTGCGTCATCCCAAAACGACTTGCATGCTAGGAGCACAATCCTAGGCGCTGGTTCGACGACAATACCATGTTCAAGAATAGCAGGAAGAGATTTTTTTTTTTTTTTTAAGATCTTGTGGCTGGCAGAAGTATTGATTATTTTAATTTTGCCATCTACCGTAGACTCGCTGTACATAACTAAAAGGCGTGCTAGCCCCGGTTAGGAGAAGAACTGAAATTCTGACCGTTTAGCAAGGCGATCAAGCTAGCAAACCTTCGAGCTGATTAGTGATGTCTTTCTGCTACATGTTCCAATTCCTCTTCAGTTTAATTTTTAACTCGCAATCTTCGAGTTGAAGTTGTTTTAGGTTTTTCTAGGGCTTCGCAATTGCACTCTGTTATGCGATGAAGATCTGTTTCGTACGAACTGTATGTATGGCAGATCAATTGTTACATGTATCTATACAATTGTATGTTTGTAGTCGATTTCTTTCTATATACTGGCTAGATCAAATTTATCCTCATTTATCATCTGTACTCTTTATTGCACACGACCTTGGAGATCAAAACATAGTTACGATATGTTAATGCGGACACTACTTACTTTAGCAAGGCTCGCTTGAAATGGAAGGAAAAATATTTTTTCAAGGACTTGAATGTTTCGTACGAAATTCATGTATTCAAGACTAGTATATAATTGAGCAACATAAAAAATACGTTATGTTGCTAAGTGTTCTAAAAGTACAGTATAAAGCCGATAAAAATGAAGTTCTACATACAAAAAAAAAAAGGAAAAAGTACGATTACCCCCCTGGAATTATTGCGGCAGTACGAATTCGCCCCTGAAGCCACAAAAACAGATATATTACCTCGAACTATTGATAACCGTGAATTACCCCCTGACTCATCCTGAAGGCGGTTTTTTCTCTTACGTGGCATAACACGTGGCGCCGACGTGGAATCAATCAGCAAAATGAAATAAAATAAAAACATAGGGCCCCTGTCATTACGCATTCTTCCCCTCCCTCTCCCTCTCTCTCTCTCTTCTTCAGGTGTGCGTGAGCGGGATGTGGGCGGCGTCGGCGCGCGCTGCGGGGCGCCAGCGGGAGATGTGCACGTTGCGGGCGGCGGCGGCGGCGGCGGAGGCGAGGCGGCGGCGGGGAAGGCGAGCCGGGGGGCGGCGAGGTTCTCTCTCCTCTCGTTTCTCTCTCTCTCCTCTCTTCTCTCGTCTGCCCGTCGGGAGAGCAAGCAAGGAGGAGGCCCGCGGATCCTGACGGCGGCGGAGGAAACGCGCGCGGCGGAGGAAGCGAGGTCGAGGCGACGGCGGCGAGGAGGCCAGACGCCGCGCGGAGGAGGCGAGGCGGCTCTGCCGCCGCCGTCTTGAGCTCCCTCCGCGACTCTCCATGCCAGCGCGTGAACGGCAGCGGCGCGCTCCGCGCTGCCGCGCCGCGCCTACGACGCGGTAGGTGAGGGTCGCCGCCCACGAGGCCCAACGCCCAAGTCAAATCGCCAACCTCCGTGCGAGCTCGCGAGCCTCCTCGCGGCGGAGGCCGAGGATGAGGCGCGCGCCTGCCCACCCCCTAGCGCGCTCGTCGTCCACCGCTGCCGCAGCCTCCCAGCCCGTCCGCCGCGGCTCGCCGGCGCCCGCTCGGCGCGCCAGCGCGCCGCCATCCACCGCCCGTCCCTGCGCGCCCCGCCGCAGCCTCCTGCCCCCGAGCTTGCTCCGCCTCTACCTCCACCGCTGGCCACCCGAGCTACCGCCGGCCACCCCGAGGTCAAGTGGTGCCACGGTCAACGTCGAGGAGGTTGGTCACCCGAGCTCGCTCTGTCTCCGCCCTCGGACCCGCGCTTCTCCCCCACCCCTGTCTCCAGCATGGCGATGTCCTCCGTCGACGAGCGTGTGCGCGGCGACGCCTCTCTCGTCTCCGCCTCCATTCTGGGCGTGCTCGTGCTCCTCCTCCGTGGCGAGCGTGTGCGTTGGTTGGCCGCCGCTGCGAGCTCGCCGTGGAGGCGGCGAGATCGACGGCGAGCTCGCCGGGAAGGGGCAAAGAGGAAGGGGACAAGTGGAGGATTGGGCTGACAGTGGGCCCAACCATATTTATTTGGTGTGGCTGACAAGTGGGTCCCATATATTTTTCTTTTGTTTTGGCTGACCGGACTGCCACGTGTGCGTCCACGTAGGATCGAAACCACCCTGGATCGATTTAGGGGGGTAATTTGTCTGGTTTGTAAAGTTCAGGGTAAAAAATAACTGGTATTGGAGTTCATGGTTAAAAATCGGACGACCGTAATTGTTGAGGGGGGTAATTCGTACTTTTTCCTAATAAAAATATTAATAAAAAAATTAAATAAGACGGATGATCAAAGTTAGACACGGAAAGTTATGACTATATTTATTTTGGGACGGAGAGTCTGAGGGAGTACAAGCTATGACAGTATGACAACCTCGCTAGAGAGCCCGGACAGCTAGACATACGGCTGTTTATCGACTGAAAATTGGATTGAGAATTTAGTTGAGGAGTTGATGCAGTGATTGGTCATGTGAGTTTTATTTTAAGGTCTCGCCTGAAACGCATGATTGGAGGAGTACATGAATAGAGGAAAAACACATAAATATGATAGAAATGTATATGCAAAATTAATGATTGAAAAAAGTAGAAAAACTCTAAGAATGGTCTAAATGGTCTAATAGTAAATGATCTAATAGAAAAACACAGAAATATTGTGTTAATAGTAAATCAAATCTAAATGGTCTAATACATGCAGCCAAGGGTCAAGCTAAGGTCAAACATATCTTCCAATGGTGCTTTGCCTCGAACCTATGCATGGGAAAAGAATAGCTAGCTTGAGATGGATGTTTAGTTTTTCTATAAAATTCTCTTGAAATCATGGTTATAAGAAAATTTCATAAGATTTTTGCTCACATATATATATGCTTTTCCTTTGTGTTCTCCTAAATCCCTGTGCCTCATTTGGTGGTAAAGATAATGATAGGATAGGGCTACGGGTCCTAGGTCCGTCACTAGCCATATAGTTCTTCCTAGGAGTGGACAAAAAGCTCAGGCTTAATTTGGCCTCCGCTCTGCTCGAAAGCCAAACGAGAATATCCTGAGCTAGCTCACGAGCCGCTTGTTTGGCTAGTAAGCTTGAGCTAATATGTACTTATGAGGATTGTTTTATTCTCTACATGGCTCGTAAGCATGGGTTGTATTTTGTCAACTTATGATTTATTATACGATTATGAAGAATTGAATATGTGAACTTGTTTTAGTTTTGCATTTCGATGTTTTGTTCACATCTTTCAAATAACTACAAATCATAGAAGAGATGTTTCGTATGAAAGTCTCACTAGCCGGCTCAAGCCATGAAACGAGCTGAGCCAAGCTCATGTTTAGCTCGATTTCCTGACTCTGGCTCGTCTCGTTTCCACCCGAAGTGCTTCCTATATTCTTATCAATATTGGGTATAGTTTTTTTCGATCATGTGATCGTATTTTCTCCCGACGTATTGTTTCTATAGAGTACTCCAAAAACTTGAAAAAGGAACGGGCTCATCTCCATAGGAGCTATCCAAGCTTTATACTACCTCCATAAAAATACATGGTGCGAGTGCTCTTAATATATCCTCCCTCCATCTCAAAATAGATTATATTGTATCATATTCTAGATTAGTTTATTTTGAGACGAGAGCACCTTGCCACTAATAGGGATTTTGGGCATCATGACGTGTGCACTTGCCTGAGAACTTGAGTACATACTCCTCTTTGCACACATGTATCACTTGCTTGGAATGAATATGTGCTTATGAATGATTGATTGATGCACAAAGCCACAAAGGTTGGTCCATTTGTGGGCCTCTTGAGTTGTTAGGCCTTCTCCAGCGGTATGAGCCGGCTGCTAGCTCATACGCGCTCGGCACAGTGCCGGCTGCTACCTGGGCGAGCGTGCCTGTGAGAGGGCACCGTCTCGGTGAGCGTGCGAGCTAGCGCTTGAAAAAGAGCTAGCACATTTTGTTCATCGCTTAAAAAACTCTATGAGCTAGCTAAGAGCTGCCCAATGGAGACGGCCTTAGGTTAGTTAGGTACGGCATACTACTTGCCCAGAATGTCTTTTAAGCGATACATGGCCCACAACTTCTCTTCGATGTGGGCCCAACTAACTCAAGACGGCCCAGTCCATTTGTTACTACTGATCAGACCTCCCGGCCCAACATAGGTTATGGGCTTTCCATATTGCGTTTACTAGCCCAGTTATTATTTAGATTGAGCCCAGTTACGGTGCATGTGTTGAAAAAGAAAACGCACTCATCCTATGGGTTAACTCTTTTACTTGAAATGAGAATACAATCATAAGCAATATCAGAAGTTTTGGTTGTCATATAATTTTCAGTAATAATTTGACAAAATCATTTGTATTTTAGTACGGAAATAGTAGCAGTTTGTTTTTCCCCATATTCCAACTCATTACTAAAATTTCAACCCAAATTTCAAAATCTCTACTACTTAAAAAATAAGAGATGCTTCCATCGTCCGTAAAAAAAACCGGCGAAAAAAACCGGGCGAGCGAGGAAAAAAACCAAAACCGGGCGAGCGAGGAAAAAACCGGGCCCAAAAAAAACCGTAACTGTCCGGCGAAAAAAATAATTCGATTCCGTGAAAAAAAGGGCGACAAAAAACAGGCGAAAAAAAAAAGATGATGGATAGATATCCATTCGTCCATCATGCTAAGTAGGATTAGTATCTATCAGCTAAATCTCATCTCCTTACGTTCTCAATGAGGATGCAACGCCATTGGCTGATCCATGTTTTGTTCAGGTTTGGGCTACCTCTGATGGCTCCTGCAGCCACACCTTTTGCCTTGCTTTCAAAAGGGTCTCGGAGAAGAAACCAACTAAAGCCATTTTGTTTTAAAGAATCTAGGGGACAATATCAGCAGCAAATGTGTAGTATTTGACAACTCATATGTCTCACAAATAAAGTTAGCTCTTGCTAATCTACGCACAGTGGTAGTAGGATTAATGGAGGAAATCAATGTCATTTACTAGTTCATTTCAGGCCTTGATCATTAAACTTACCTGTCTTGTTTCTTGATTGGATCTGAGAAGGTAGGAAGATGCTATAACATAATACTTCCTATATGGCATCCTTAACTTTTGATATACATTTAACCATTATTTTGATAAAAAAATTGTGCAAGTATCTAAACAATATAAGTTATGCTTAAAATACATTAACGATAAAACAAATCATAAAAAAAAAACTAATAATTATCACGCATTGTTAAATATGTGTCTGAAAATTTTTTTAAAAAAAATAGGGAGTATATGTATATTTTTTGGATGGCGGTAATGTGATAAGTGCAAGAATGCCCTACTAGCTAGCAAAATAGCACAAGTTAGTTCCTGCTGACTTCAAACTTTGTCAATCATCAGCTACAGTGTTTTTATTTTGTTTTCATTCCGATTCTTCTCCTGATCTGCAACAGCAACAAGAACAAGGATAGGAAGAAGAAGACGTAGAACGTACAAGAAAACATGTGTTCCTCGTGATCCCGTTTTATCCTCCTCCTGTGCCTAATGCATGTATTTCCTTCCAAACGAGTTGGAGAAAAGCTACAAACTTCTGCCAAATTCCAGCAATTAATTAATGCCCATCACATGTAAACTTCAGACTGGTTGCAAATTGACTTTCAGATATTTTCAACTCTAGCTCTATCTCCTCTCAAAAGACGACGAAATACAAGACATGCCAAATTTAACTTGAAAACATCAATAACGCGTCCAAAATTAATCCATTAATATGCCTGTATCTTCTATCTTGCCTCTCTTTTCTTGCCACGAAATAATTTTGCATCCGAATTTCAGATGCAGTGGGAGGACCCAGAGATGATAGGATGATGTATTAAGGGTGGCTGCAAGAACAAGTGATTGTACTGGTACTAACTTGCCAACGAATCTGCACTGTTCCTGCTAGTAATGGAATTCATTTTGGTTCGTGCCGACTAATAGCTGGTTACATCTCGCTTTCTTGGCACTTGATGACTCTCGAGACTTTCTCGCGTGACTTGCTGCCGAATTAATTTGCACCCATACTAGTACGTGATTAATTCATCTCAAGAAATGAAAAGGATGAAAATTTTCAGTAATACAGTACTAATAAGATCTATTTTTTAATTAAAGTGCGGATTCTACATTGGTTTTCGTTAGCACGTTATTTAAATTGTTAAACAATGTGTTTCGTACGAAAACTTTATTTTTATATAGAAGTTGCTTTTAAATATTAAGTAAATTTATTTTTTAAGTTTATAATAATTAAAACTTAATTAGTCATACCTTTTCCGTTGCATGTTCTTACTACTTAATGTTAACTTTTATCTATCCCGAACAGGCCTAATTACTACTGAGAAACACAATTAAGCAGCAGAGTGGGTCAAGAAAGATTGGCAGGCAGTTGCTCGATTTGGCAGGCGAGTTCGTCTTGGCTGCATACTGAAGTGACAGTGAGAGAAGAAGATTGAGCGCCCATCAAGGAGGAAACAGGGATGATTTGGAGCTCATCACGCTTGATTTGACCTAAATTAATTTCCTGTAACTGCCCTGCCCATAACGAAATTCTACTATTGCATGCACGGGTGCAGTAAGTAGTAGTGTACGGTGGATTCAGACTTTCAGATATTCCTACTACGGTGGACGGTGATTGTCTGACACCCCGTGTGTACCCACACTTTTCGTACCCCCTCCATCCCAAAATAAGCACGACCACTTATGGAACACCTATTTCCAGGTACAACTTTAATCGTTCATCTTATTTATTTTTTTAGAAAACCTAAAAAAATAAAGCACGCATAAAGTACTATTTATTTTTATAATCTAATAAGCGCACAACGCGTACCGGAGACTCTCCTACGTGTTCGCCAACGCCGTCGTCGCGTTCCCGCCGCTGGTGTTCCTGTCGCTGGCGTTCGCGGTGACCACCTTCTTCGCCGTCGGCCTCGCCGGCGGCGGCGGTTCGTTCCTGTTCTTCGTGTTGATCATCCTGGCGTCGTTCTGGGCCGGGAGCGGGTTCGTGACGTTCCTGTCCGCGGTGGTGCCGCACGTCATGCTCGGCTACACGGTGGTCGTCGCCATCCTCGCCTACTTCCTGCTCTTCTCCGGCTTCTTCATCAACCGCGACCGCATCCCGGACTACTGGATCTGGTTCCACTACCTGTCGCTGGTCAAGTACCCGTACCAGGCGGTGCTCCAGAACGAGTTCCGCGACGCGACGCGGTGCTTCTCCCGCGGCGTCGAGATGTTCGACGGGACGCCGATCGGCGCCATGTCGAACACCGTCAAGCTCAAGGTGCTCGACGCCATCAGCAAGACGCTCGGCACCAACATGACGGCGAGCACCTGCGTCACCACCGGCGCCGACGTGCTGGCGCAGCAGGCCGTCACTGACATCAGCAAGTGGAAGTGCCTGCTGGTCACCGTGGCGTGGGGGTTCTTCTTCCGGGCTCTCTTCTACGTCGTCTTGCTCGTCGGCAGCAAGAACAAGAGGAGGTAGAGAGAGAGTGGCCGATCATGTTCAGCTGATATGATGTCTGAATTAATGACAGCAAGAAATGTGTGATATGCTAGTAGTGTATTTGTTTGTGTAATTTTCTCATTTTGTTGAAGATGCAGTTCATGTATGTGAAAGTGTTCAGTTTTACTGGCTGTTATACACTAAAACATACAGGATTACATGTTGATATACTGGTTCTCAATGATCCTTCTGTTTGGAGGCTCTCTCTGATTTTATTTTTATGCCTTCTACTATTATTATTTTTTCAAGGGAACGGCAAGGAGCTCCTGCATTTCATTATATAGAAGAAGAGAGTTGATTAGTGATAAACAGATGTTAAAAAATGAGTAGCTCTTTTTGAACAGATGTGCAAAACTATATGTTCTGTAACAGTATATGTTCAATAGTAAGAAACTATTTCACAGCTACGATAAAAAAAAATGTGCAGTTGTATATGTTGTGTACAACTGAGAGTTACACTGTTATTAGTTAATAGTTATTATCAACAATAAATATGTCACACAGTTAAGAAGATGGGCAGCATTGAAAATATCAAAAGTAAAAAAAAAAGGCATGGTATACTGAATTTTGTACCATTTGACGTATGCTACCTAACTCTGTTTTAATAATCATATATTTCCTTCCTCTATCTGTTTTTAGCTGGTGCCTTGCTCCTGGCTAAATGATAATGACAAGGATGCAACAAGTTGTTGCACATTTGGGTTTCCTCAAGGAAACTGAAATTAAAAGATGTTCGGTTGCATTGATCCTTTTGTTGAATTGGTGCTGCCAAAAAGGCATGGTTTTCTATCATCAGTCGGATGGTTAGTTCTGCCAAACAGTTTAAATTTGTAATATTGAAAAGGTTGCACCACACATGATTTACTTGCTCAATCTTCAGGTTCAGGTCAGCAGATGGGTCAGAGGGAGACGTCTGTCCTACTAGCTTATTTGGTCAGTATGAAATGGCGGCTTAAAGTTTCGGACACTTCAGCTCAAATTCTTCTGATATGGTACATGTGTACAACCAGCTGTTACACTGTCTTCAGAGACTTGTATTCCCAAACTTCCTTTTCTTCTGAAGCAGGTTGGTGCAAACTTAACTTCTCAACTTTGGCTGTGTTTAGATCCAAAGTTTGGATCTAAAGTTTGGATCCAAACTTCAATCCTTTTCCATCACATCAACCTGTCATACATACAACTTTTCAGTCACATCATCTCCAATTTCAACCAAAATCCAAACTCTGCGTTGAACTAAACACAGCCTTTGCCAAATACTAGAGCTCTTCTGCTGGTAAAAACATCTGTCTTGTCAAGTTGAACATGCATCACTAATTCAAGAAACTTACCATGGAATTCCATGTTGCTGAAATCATGCAATGGATTATGGATGTACATGTTTCAGATACCTTTTCTGACAGTAAGAAAAACCCAAAAATGTTTCATAAGATTGTTAACCCAGAAGTAGTAGTTAAGTACTAGTATAAGGCAGATTTGACTGTATACATCGATCCAGTTTGGATGTAGAGGCCGAGTTTTAATCTTTTTTTTTTAAATAGAAATGTTTTAGTATAAGGCAGCTGAAATGCAACCGTAGTTTTCTTGTACACGACATGCATGTACATGTATCTGTGGTCAAATACCTGTCGTGAGGGCGACACATGAGACTAGTGGTTTGGCCTGTAGCTGCAAGTCAAGAGCGAGGCAGGCAAGGCAACCTGAATTTTGAGAAACACAGATGTCACAAATTTGCCGGTTTGTTCATCACAAGGAAAATGTGGCTTCAGAAAGGAGAATTCGACAAGATGCCAATGCCAAATGGATCCAGAGAAAGATAATGATGGATAGATATCCATTCGTCCATCATGCTAAGTAGGATTAGTATCTATCAGCTAAATCTCATCTCCTTACGTTTCTCAATGAGGATGCAACGCCATTGGCTGATCCATGTTTTGTTCAGGTGTTTGGGCTACCTCTGATGGCTCCTGCAGCCACACCTTTTGCCTTGCTTTCAAAAGGGTCTGGGAGAAGAAACCAACTAAAGCCATTTTGTTTTAAAGAATCTAGGGGACAATATCAGCAGCAAATGTGTAGTATTTGACAACTCATATGTTTCACAAATAAAGTTAGCTCTTGCTAATCTATGCACAGTGGTTAGTAGGATTAATGGAGGAAATCAATGTCATTTACTAGTTCATTTCAGGCCTTGATCATTAAACTGACCTGCCCTTGTTTCTTGATTGGATCTGAGAAGGTAGGAAGATGCTATAACATAATACTTCCTATATGGCATCCTTAACTTTTGATATGCATTTAACCATTTATTTTGATAAAAAATTGTGCAAGTATCTAAAAATATAAGTTATGCTTAAAATACATTAATGATAAAACAAATCATAATAAAACAAGTAATAATTATCACGCATGGTTAATAATAGTGAATCCTTACCTCACTTCTGGCCGGATGACTCTTGTACTGCTATCTCACATTTGCTGTGTCAGAACTCCTATTCTGAGTAATATATCCTTGTTTCCCCGAAAAAAAAATATATCACGCATGGTTAACTATGTGTCTGAAAATCAACAAAAAAAATAACAGGGAGTATATGTATATTTTTTGGATGGCGGATCAATGTGATAAGTGCAAGAAAGGCCCTACTAGCTAGCAAAATCGCACAAGTTAGTTCCTGCTGACTTCAAACTTTGTCAATCATCAGCTACAGTGTTTTTGATTTTGTTTTCATTCCGATTCTTCTCCTGATCTGCAACAGCAACAAGAACAAGGATAGGAAGAAGAAGACGTAGAACGTACAAGAAAACATGTGTTCCTCGTGATCCCGTTTTATCCTCCTCCTGTGCCTAATGCATGTATTTCCTTCCAAACGAGTTGGAGAAAAGCTACAAACTTCTGCCAAATTCCCAGCAATTAATTAATGCCCATCACATGTAAACTTCAGACTGGTTGCAAATTGACTTTCAGAGATTTTTCAACTCTAGCTCTATCTCCTCTCAAAAGACGACGAAATACAAGACATGCCAAATTTAACTTGAAAACATCAATAACGCGTCCCAAAATTAAATATCTGTACTCCTGTATGCACTGCCTTCTTTTTCTTGCACGAAATAATTTTGCATCCCGAATTAATACGCTGTTCGGTGCAGGAGGACCAGAGAGATGATAGATGATGATATTAAGGGTGGCTGCAAGAACAAGTGATTGTACTGGTACTAACTTGGCCAGCGAATCTGCACTGTTCCTGCTAGTAATGGAATTCATTTTGGTTCGTGCCGACTAATAGCTGGTTACATCTCGCTTTCTTGGCACTTGATGACTCTCGAGACTTTCTCGCGTGACTTGCTGCTCGAATTAATTTGCACCCATACTAGTACGTGATTAATTCATCTCAAGAAATGAAAAGGATGAAAATTTTCAGTAATACAGTACTAATAAGATCTATTTTTTAATTAAAGTGCGGATTCTACATTGGTTTTCGTTAGCACGTTATTTAAATTGTTAAACAATGTGTTTCGTACGAAAACTTTATTTTTATATAAAAGTTGCTTTAAAATATTAAGTAAATTTATTTTTTAAGTTTATAATAAATAAAACTTAATTAGTCATACTTTTTCCGTTTTGCATGTTCTTACTTACTTAATGTTAACTTTTATCTATCCCGAACAGGCCTAATTACTACTGAGAAACACAATTAAGCAGCAGAGTGGGTCAATGAAAGATTGGCAGGCAGTTGCTCGATTTGGCAGGCGAGTTTGTCTTGGCTTGCATACTGAAGTGACAGTGAGAGAAGAAGATTGAGCGCCCATCAAGGAGGAAACAGAGGATGATTTGGAGCTCATCACGCTTGACTTTGACCTAAATTAATTTCCTGTAACTGCCCTGCCCATAACGAAATTCTACTATTGCATGCACGGGTGCAGTAAGTAGTAGTGTACGGTGGATTCAGACTTTCAGATATTCCTACTACGGTGGACGGTGATGTCTTGACACCCCGTGTGTACCCGCTCTTTTCGTACCCCTCCATCCCAAAATAAGCACGACCACTTATGGAACACATATTTCTATGTACAACTTTAATCGTTCATCTTATTTATTTTTTTAGAAAAGCATCGGCGGTGTGCTGATTCTTGCTTACAATCATTGAGCTGATGCAAACATATCCGGTAATTATGCACATAAACCATCTGACTTTTGAGCATTTCTTTATGAGAGTTTTCTTCATTTTCGCCCTTCAAAGATGATCGATTCCCTTATCTGTCCTCAAAAAATGGCTCTATTCTAATAACCCTTATTTTTACTATGTCCTCCATTTACCTTTTCGGTAATTCTTCGTTAACCTACTGTTAATAAGCTGGTGAAAAGACATTTTTTTCACATGATTTGTTTACCCTCCAAAGTTGGATAGTTTTAATCATACTAAGCTATGTTCGTTTGTGCTGGTTGGGAGTCTATCCCTCCGGCACGAAAAACAGAACACTTTATTATTATTATTAATTAAGTATTAGCTAAAACTAACTTGAAAAGTGGATTAATATGATTTTTTAAGAAACTTTCCTATAGAAATGTTTTTTGCAAAAAATACACCGTTTAGTAGTTTGAAAAATGTGCGCGCGGAAAACGATGTAGATTGGTTGGGAACAAGCACAAAAGAACACGGCCTAAGTTTTTAGGAAAAAGTACCGAAGGTCCTCAACTTGTCATCGAGTTACAAAATCGTTCCCAACCGTAAAACCAGGTATCGGCATCCCTTAACTATCAAAATCGGTTACAATAGATTCTTTGGTGGTTTTGACCACGGTTTTGTTCTATGTGGCGGCTGAGTCAGCGTGGGACCCACCGTGGGCCCCACATGTCAGCGTGGCCACGTCACCAAGATTTTACCCACCCAATAGTAAAATATAGCAAATAAAGCAAAAACAGCTCCCTTCTTTCCGTGGAGAAACCTAGTAACTTGGTTTTATTTTCTACTCCTACTTTATTTGTCGCCTATTCGCTGGCACCAGGACAAGACTTTCCATTAATCTTTTTGTTGATATTTGGATTCCGTTTTCAAATAAAGTCATCTTCTAGCCTCCTCTTCTCTTCTTTCATCTCTCTCTGTTCTCCTTCTCTGCGAGGCTGGCAGTGCGATCCGGGAGAGGAGGAGGCGGTCGGCGTCGGCGGCCGGCGACGCGTGACGCGGCGGCAGTGATGTCAGCAGCAAGCGATGCGGCGGCGGTGGGGGAGGAGTTGCGGGCAGGCGGCAGGGGAGGGGCAGCGCGCGGGCGGCGAGAGGAGGAGCGGCGCGCGGACTCCCCGCCAGCCAATGTCCACGAGGTCCATGCGGCCCACGAGGCAGAGGAGCAGTGGCCGGGGAGAGGAGCGGCGGCCGGCGTAATGGAGGTGGGTGGCCCCTCGTTCTCTCCTTTCCTCCTCCTCCTCTCTCTCTTCTCTCTCTTCTCTCTGGACTGGGCAAGACGACCGGCAGTGGGAGGAGGTTTGAGGGTGATGTTGTACGACACAACATTGAGGCGGACGCCAAGCTTCGGGCGAACGGAGCATGTCCTGGCGGCATCCGCGCGACCATTGAAACGAAGGCGTTAAAGGAGTGAATGGAATGTGGCAGCGGAGTGGGAGCAGAAGGCACGTACGACGCGGAAGACGATGACTGCGGCGCTCGGGGCGAGAAGCGGCGCTGAGGTGCCTGATGACGGCGCGAACACGGTGGGGCCGGAGCGGAAGCCGGCCTGCTGATGTGGCATCCTGACATGTGGGGCCCACGTGGGTTTCACGCTGACTCAGCGACCACATCGAACAAAATCGGGGTCAAAACCGCCGAAGGATCTAGTTTGCACTGGTTTTGTAAGTTGGGGATGCGTTGTATCCGGTTTTACTGTTGAAGGACAATTTTGTAACCGATGACAAGTTGGGGGACCTTCGGTGTACTTTTTCCAAGTTTTTACACAGCCCACCTCAATTTACATCCTGCATTTGTCACGAGTGTAGCCACCGACCCACAACCACCACAGTTTGTTGTAGCCGGCCTCCTAAACAGGCCGAGTAGGTTGCGAGATCAGGGCATCCACTGGGAGATCGATCTGCTTAGATGGCCTGTAAACTTTTGGTTCTCTCTGGAAATCCCAGTGGCGATCAATCAGATGATGCAGAATTTCCAGGATTCCCACGTCCACGCACGCAAAATTTCTGCAGCGGCAAAGAACCTCAACTTTCCGTAAAGCAGTTACGGGGGTGGTGCACAGGCGCAGGACCCCCAAGATTCTGAGCTGTGTGGGCTATGGCTGGTTTTGTCGACTTGTCGTCAAGCCGTCGTTGAAGCATCGGTCAATCAAAATATTACTAACAGTGCTAAAATATTTATTTAGGAAAGTGTTTCTTTCTCTTAAGGGATGTACTCTAATTATTATTGGAGTTATATATTTTTTAAAAGATAACATAGATGTTTGTGTTATTTTGCTCTACAAATATTGTATTCAAATTTGATCCATACGAGTTAGGGAAAAAAACAAATATGAGTACACTGACTATGGATAGTGTAATTTTATTATTTTGAAAAAAAATACCGGAATGTATCATATTTTTAGTGTAAAATTTAATACCTCTAAATACTAAGTACTTTGATGCACAAAAAATTTTAGTATAAAATTTTTAAGTACATTAAGATACTTTCTTAAGCACCGTAAAATTTCTTTTAAGAGAGTACGGATAGAGTTTGACACAATTTGTAGCTGACTATTTGTGTGTACTCGATACATGAGCTAGCAAATTAATATAATGTTTGAATAAGAAATTAAAGTCGAAGCTTTACAAGGTTTTATGTCTTTCTCAACAGCTGCGACCTTGACTAAACGTGGACCAAATGTCATGATCCGTCCGCAAGCGTTATCTGGTTGTTTAATTCTGTTTGATCCGCGGCTGCTGTCACGCGAGAATCACCCTCCACCACCCCATGACGAGACGAACGGTCGAGCATCTTGCTATGCAGCGTACGTGGACCATGCATATGCAGTAGCTACTGCCACCACCCAAACGGCTATTCCAATTCCAGGCTAGGCTTGTTTGTTTCTCTTCCGTGTATGCTTTGCCTGATTGCCTCGCTTTTGCAGTCAAGCTGCCGTCTTCCGGCCGAGAGGGGGACGACGCAGATGGAGAGATGGAGTGGATCGATTAGGTCTCATTTGGTGGGTGGTGTGGTCTGCGTAGATTGTGCTCAGATAGATACCAGATAGATGGGCATGTGTGGGGATTGAAAAGAAGCGTACGTCGAGGGGATCCGGTGCCCCAAATAGGGGATGAGCATGATGAGCGGGATGAAAGCAATTGACCGACGTGCTGTGTGTCGAGGCGCTACCCGCCCATGGCCCATGCACTACTACGCACACATGCCACAGACTCACAAACGAATGCACCCGCAATCCACTTTATAACGAGACCGAAGATCAATGGCAAATTTATGGCTTAATTAAATTAACTAGGAAGGTAGCCGCGCGATCGCGCGTGCATGTGTCATACGCTAACTTGAGACACTTATAAAAGCGAAATATTAACCGGAAACATCTGCCACGATTCACTATAATTTTTTTTCTATTGACATTAATTGTTTTTATAATTTTCTAACCTATTAGCTTTTAATTATATTATATTTAAGTATATTATATTATCTATAATCTTCTTCATCATTTCAAAAGAAGGTAGACTTAGGCTGTGTTCTGCACTACTTGTTCCCATCCTCTACTCCCTCGTTTCCTGCGCACACGTTTCCCAAACTACTAAACAGTGTAATTTTGTAAAAAATTTTATAGAAAAGTGCTTTAAAAAATCATACTAACCCATTTTAAAGTTTTTTTAGCTAATACTTAATTTATCGTGCACTAAACCATCGCTCTGTTTTCCGTGCGGGAGGTGAGCAACCCTCACCCAAGAACACAGTCTTATTTTCTTTAGAAGAAATGTCGACGAAAGTAAAAAAGTAAGGTGCTTTTAATTTCATATATATTATCATAGTTTATTATGGATGAATCGGAGACATTAGGGAGGACAATGAGAAGAGTCAGGGAGACAGAGAGAAGATATGGAAGATCAACAGAAGAATATATAGGATCCGTGAGGGTACACATATTTTGAATCTATTTTTATTTAGTGGAGACACATTTTTATTAAGTAATTGGTACACTTAAATTATAATATCAAATTTAGTAGTATATATACATTTTTCATCTTTTTAATTTGATGAGTGTAGTTGGTTATTTGACACTACTTAAAAAATTATAGACCCATGAAAATACGTAGAGCATCGTCATCATGTTATCATGGATCTAATTTAGCTACATAATGTTTCTAGATTAATATAGAATAGCACAATTGATATTGTATTTATTTTAAAAAATATTTCATCACTGTTTGATGCATAGAAAATGGCCCACGTGGCATATCATTTCTATAATAAAAAAAATATAGTTAACATGGTCTTAAATTATTAATTTAACATAAATAATATAAATACTCATACCAGTTGGAAATTAGATGCACAGTTAAGCAGTTATATTTATTTGAATATTTTTAAGTAGTTAACCACGGTATACTCTTGCACTATGTACGTACACTTTTTTTTGACTGACTTACGTACGTACATTGAGAGAGAGAAGGGTCGTTATTTCTGGATCGCTCCAAGTACAAATCTAATCTAACTATCTGACATGCATAGTGGTTCCATCAGCTTTAGTTGAAATGGACGACGGTCTTTTTCTTGTTTCTTTTTTATAACTTGAGAGTTATGATCTATCTAATTAATATTTTTTATATATTAAGTGTTAGCTAGAAAAATATGTAAGGTCAGTTAGAAAATATGAGAGGAGAAGAGATACGAAGGGTGGAGGGAGTACGGAGTACAGGACAAATACGGTGCGGGGTGTTGTACCGGATTTTTTTAATACAGATCTAATGGTTAAAATTGATGGGTCCACCTATTTAAAGGAAATCAATGGTTAGATGTATTTCTTTTTTATTAGAATTTTTAAGATTTTCTCTACTATATTAGAGTGCCATGTGGTGGTTTAGGAGCATTTTTAAAGTGCCACATGGCGGTTTTAGAGCGTTCGTAGGTAGTTTAATGGTTTAAATATTTTTTTCTAATTTTCTTTAGAAAAGAAATATTCTAAAATAAAGAGGGGCAAAATAGTTCCCTATCGAACAGATTCCGAATTACCCAAAATTTTAGAAATTTCATCGCAGAATTTGAACCACTATTCTTAGCCCCACGCATCATGGGCTTTGGCCACAAGAGACTCTGTGCAAACTTTTTTCTTATCGTGCAACACTACACCATATTGTGAGAGACAAAATTCAGAGCATCTATGGTTTATATCTCGTGGGCTCGTGGAATCAACCTATATAGGGACACATGCAAATGCAAACATATTAAATATGTAACTTATCGATTAAGTAAAAGAATATGTGTTTCTTAGAGTAAACCATAATAATTATCATAACATTAGTTTTTTCCGTTGCAACGCACGGGTATTTTTCTAGTAATAATAGAAAGATTGGATATCATCAAAACATTTTTTTAGAATTATTTAAGTCGACATCTAATATATGTTATCAACTTTTTTAAATAAAAATAGTTCATTGTTATATTTGGTTGCCATGGTAAAGAATATGACGCATAGAATAACATGTATCTTGAATTAAATAAGACATGTAAGTATTGAAATTGAAGATTAGAAAAGGGAAGAAGAGATGAGGGGAGAGAGGAGTACGTATAGGAGGAGGCAGGAGGGGAACGTAGTAGTAGAGGAGGTGGGGATAGTTGTGGAGAGGAGAATTTTATTTTTTTTATTTGATCTAATGGTTGGTAATATTGGATACACCAATTTTAAGGAAAATCATGGACTACCACTTAGCAACCTATAGCGTTTGTAGGAGGACACGTGGCGGCGTAGGAACGTTTATAGAAAGTTTAATAGACTTTTAGTATATCTCTACTATAAAAATACAAAGTGTTTCCTTCGTCCGTGTAAAAAAAGTCCGACTGTAAAAAAAAAAAGGCCAGCGGAAAAAAAAGGAAGGGTGAAAAAAAGGGCGGCGAG
>CM020182.1:2628834-2642385 GCA_009805545.1 Oryza longistaminata
GAAAACCTAAAAAAAATAAGTCACGCATAAAGTACTATTTATTTTCATAATCTAATAATAATAAAAATATTAATAAAAAAATTAAATAAGACGGATGATAAAGTTAGACACGGAAAGCTATGACTATATTTTATTTGGACGGAGGTCTGAGGGAGTACAAGCTATGACAGTATGACAACCTCGCTAGAGAGCCGGACAGCTAGACATACGGCTGTTTATCGACTGAAAATTGGATTGAGAATTTAGTTGAGGAGTTGATGCAGTGATTGGTCATGTGAGTTTTATTGTAAGGTCTCGCCTGAAACGCATGATTGGAGGAGTACATGAATAGAGGAAAAACACATAATATGATAGAAATGTATATGCAAATTAATGATTGAAAAAAGTAGAAAAACTCTAAGAATGGTCTAAATGTCTAATAGTAAATGATCTAATAGAAAAACACAGAAATATTGTGTTAATAGTAAATCAAATCTAAATGGTCTAATACTTGCAGCCAAGGGTCAAGCTAAGGTCAAACATATCTTCCAATGGTGCTTTGCCTCGAACCTATGCATGGGAAAAGAATAGCTAGCTTGAGATGGATGTTTAGTTTTTCTATAAAATTCCCTTGAAATCATGGTTATAAGAAATTTTCATAAGATTTTTGCTCACATATATATATGCTTTTCCTTTGTGTTCTCCTAAATCCCTGTGCCTCATTTGGTGGTAAAGATAATGATAGGATAGGGCTACGGGTCCTAGGTCCGTCACTAGCCATATAGTTCTTCCTAGGAGTGGACAAAAGCTCAGGCTTAATTTGGCCTCCGCTCTGCTCGAAAGCCAAACGAGAATATCTGAGCTAGCTCACGAGCCGCTTGTTTGGCTAGTAAGCTTGAGCTAATATGTACTTATGAGGATTGTTTATTCTCTACATGGCTCGTAAGCATGGGTTGTATTTTGTCAACTTATGATTTATTATACGATTATGAAGAATTGAATATGTGAACTTGTTTTAGTTTTGCATTTCGATGTTTTGTTCGCATCTTTCAAATAACTACAAATCATAGAAGAGATGTTTCGTATGAAAGTCTCACTAGCCGGCTCAAGCCATGAAACGAGCTGAGCCAAGCTCATGTTTAGCTCGATTTCCTGACTCTGGCTCGTCTCGTTTCCACCCGAAGTGCTTCCTATATTCTTATCAATATTGGGTATAGTTTTTTTCGATCATGTGATCGTATTTTCTCCCGACGTATTGTTTTCTATAGAGTACTCCAAAAACTTGAAAAAGGAACGGGCTCATCTCCATAGGAGCTATCCAAGTTTATTACTACCTCCATAAAATACATGGTGCGAGTGCTCTTAATATATCCTCCCTCCATCTCAAAATAGATTATATCGATCCTATTCTAGATTAGTTTATTTTGAGACGAGAGCACCTTGCCACTAATAGGATTTTGGGCTCATGACGTGTGCACTTGCCTGAGAACTTGAGTACATACTCCTCTTTGCACACATGTATCACTTGCTTGGAATGAATATGTGCTTATGAATGATTGATTTATGCACAAAGCCACAAAGGTTGGTCCATTTGTGGGCCTCTTGAGTTGTTAGGCCTTCTCCCAGCGGTATGAGCCGGCTGCTAGCTCATACGCGCTCGGCACAGTGCCGGCCGCTGCCTGGGCGAGCGTGCCTGTGAGAGGGCACCGCTCGGTGAGCGTGCGAGCTAGCGCTTGAAAAAGAGCTAGCACGTTCTGTTCATCGCTTAAAAAAACTCTATGAGCTAGCTAAGAGCTGCCCAATAGAGACGGCCTTAGGTTAGTTAGGTACGGCATACTACTTGCCCAGAATGCTTTTTAAGCGATATATGGCCCGCAACTTCTCTTTCGATGGTGGCCCAACTAACTCAAGACGGCCTAGTCCATTTGTTACTACTGATCAGACCTCCCGGCCCAACATAGGTTATGGGCTTTCCCATATTGCGTTTAATAGCCCAGTTATTATTTAGATTGGAGCCAAAATTTAACATTCTTCATGGGGGGAAAAAAAAAAAAGCGGCAAAAAAAGACCGATTCCGACGCGGCAAAAAAAACGTAAAAAAGGCAAAAAAAAAAGAAGCGCCCCAAAAAATCATCTGATTCCTATTCCTATCGTACCATAAAATTTAAAAAAAGGGCAGAAAAATGCAAAAAAAAAGAGGCGCAGCAAAAAAAAAAAAGTCCTATTTCTATTCAACACGGAAAAAAATTAACCGCCTTTGAAAACCGATTCGATACCCCACCATGAAAAAAAAAACAAGTTTCCATCTAAAAAAGGTTCAGCATAACATAAAAAAAATCTGACTCTAGAAAAAAAAGTCAACACTCCAGATTGGCTGTAAATCAACCGAACAGGAGTTGGTTTAAATCGTACCAAGTCCTATTCAGCACACATCAGGAGATCAAAACCATATATCTCTATCTCTATCTCTTACCTATCTATCTATCTATCTACTTTTACTTAAAAAATAAGAGATGCTTCCATCGTCCGTCAAAAAAAACCGGCGAAAAAAACCGGGCGAGCGAGGAAAAAAACCAAAACCGGGCGGGGCCAAAAAAAAACCGTAACTGTCCGGCGAAAAAAACAATTCGATTCCATGAAAAAAAGGGCGACAAAAAAACCGGATGAAAAAAACCGTAACTGTCCAATAAAAAAGGGAAAAAAAGTCTGATTCCGTGAAAAAGGGCGACAAAAAAACCGCCCCAAAAAAAACGGACGAGCGAAAAAACCGGACGAGCGAGAAAAAAAACCGTAAATGTCCGATCCCAAAAAAAAGGGCGAAAAAATAATCCGATTGCGTGTCAAAAAAGCGAAAAAAAATCTCTATCTCTATCTCTGTCTCTACTACTTAAAAAATAATAAAAGATGTTTCCTTCGTCTATAAAAAAAATGCTAAAAAAATAAAAAAAGGTCCGACTCCTATCCGATTCCCTCTCAGAAACAGAAAAAAAGTCCGACTATAGATCCGATTCTTAATCTATACCGTGATATCTCACACATCTTGGTGAAACAAAATGATGTGCCGGATTAGAGATCTGTTTAATAAAACAGAACCTACAGGTCGAGAGCATTCCATTTTTATATGATTTTAATTTTTGGGTTTGTACTTTTGCTTTTGAGTCCCTATAATTTTTATATTTACATTTGAGTTCCTATAATCTTGCAATAAGGTACTTGAGGCCGTTTTTGTTAAAAATAATAATAAAAGAGAGAACAAAAGCAGAAAGGTGCATAAAAAGAAAAAGGAAAGCTGCAAAAAAAAAAGAAAAACAACAACAACAAAAGTTCTGTTTCCCCTATGTGGCAAAAAAAACCATAGATCTGAACGAAAAAAATCCGATTCCTACAAAAGGCAAAAAAAAGTGAAAAAAATGCTAGATTTGATTCCTTTAAAAACAGGAAAAAAAGTCGGATTCCTATAAAGGCGAAAAAAAACAGAAAAAAAATCTAAAAAAGTTTGTCCGATTCCCTAAGAAAGTGGCGAAAAAAATGGTTCGTAAAAAATAAAACGCTTGTTCGTATAAAATAAAAAATGCACACAGGAAAAAAATGGAAAGGGCGAAATTTCTAATCAATATATATCTCTTCTCTATCTCTAATATAGTCTAACTATTTTAAAAAAAATGCACGAGAGAATAAAAACGGTTCACACAAACGCGTGAGAAAAAAGTCAGAAAAAACGCAAAAAAAACACGCTAAAAAGGTTTTCCATCTTCCATAAAAAAATAAAAAAACGCGCGAGGAAAATTATTTCCATCGTCGGTAACTTTTTTAAAAAATAAAACATGCGAGAAAAAAACTGTCAGAAAAAACGCGCCATTTTAACAAATGGTTTTAAAAACACCGTCTATTAAAAAAATCGCTCTGAGTCGGATAGGATCCATCGATTTTTTGCCACCTACTACACGGCTTTTATTTCGTCTATATTCTCTTGTTTTTAAAAAAAGCAACAAAAATAACATTTGAAAAAAAACAAGCAAAAAACACGCGAGAAAATAATTGGCAAAAAAAAGGCAAAAAACACACGAGAAAAGAAAAGCAAAAAATGGAGAAAAATATGGTTTTTGTTATAAAGAAAAAAGCAAAAAAGATCATGTTAGAAAAAAACTTTTAGAAATAAATGCGTCATTTCTGAATGGTTTGAGAAAATCGCGCAAGAAAAAAACACCGTTTGTACAAAAACAAGCCGCTTATTAAAATACAAACATTGCCGTTGACATGATTATTCATGAAAAACGTATATTATCATTAGAATTTTTTCACCCGTTGCAACGCACGGGTATTTTTGCTAGTATAATAAAAACAAAAGAAATGGCAAATAGATAGATCCAATTCATGGAAAGCATGAAAGCTCAGGCCGTGTTTAGTTCCAAAATAATTCTTCAAACTTCCAATTTTTCTATCACATCAAAGCTTTTCTACACACACAAACTTCCAACTTTTCCGTCACATCGTTTCAATTTCAACCAAGCTTCCAATTTTAATGTGAACTGAACACAGCCTCAATGGAATATACTAAATGAAATTGAAATTTTATAGTCCTCCCAGTCTCCCATGCTACTGACGCAAGATGTCAAAGCACCTTTCTGTCTCAAAGTGCTGAGTCTGTTCCTGACACTTCCAAATCCACAGCTCCATCGAGCTGTCTGATTCCCATGTCGTCGGAAGGAACAGTTGCCAATGATCTCCCACCGTCCGATTCGTGCCACGTGTCGTACGCTTCATGTATACTTGTACATCAGACTGTATATTCATGTTAGCATGTATGATGTATACGTATCTCTATGCCATTCATGCCTTGCTTGAAGTATGGACCAAGGTTTGCAACAGCAGATCAGCAGAGCAGAGAGAAAAGAACTGGTCTGAAAAATTTTGCCTTTTTGCCATGAACAATGATGCTGTCTCATGACACTGTATTAGTACTCCAAGATGCATAATCTTTTTTGCCTTTTTTTAGATCTTGGTGAAATGGTGATCGGTGAGTGCTGTACTACTACTAGTCTCTGGAAGGAAGAACACATCATCAACCTGGCATTGACAAGAGTGATTATCTATCAGTGACACTGAAGAGAGAGGAAGAACCGGCAATGGCGTGCGTGGTGACTATAATCATATCCCATGCATGTGTAGTGTTGCCTGCGCCTTCTTGATGATGGCCATTCGTTTTCAGTTCATCATCGATCTAGTGCTTCACCCATGTCCTTTGCTTTGACACATCTTTGTGCACAATGGTATTGTTTATCTCAACAACTTGGGGGATTGCAGAAGGTCAATTGATTAAATTAACTGTTGCCACTTGGTTTCTGGTCTGAATTCTGACTGAAAACAGGTATTGCTCTTCTCCTGTCTGTCTGTTTCAGGGAGGGTGCAGCAATTTATGCAATTGAGATGAGAGAAATAACAACAACAGAAAATGTTGTTGCTAACTCTTCAGTTTATATTTTCCAATATTTTTACAGGGTGAGAAGGGATATGTAGGCCTGAATCATTCTGAATAACAGTGCTACCTGATTATTTCCTACCTGAACTTTAAGAAAGTCCCTCTATGTAATGTAGCACTTGGCCCCTGCATATCACACACAATAGAATCATCAATGAAACACAAGCACACATGTACACAATGCAATAGTGTTCATGTCCACCCTATAAATATATTGACAAATGACAGCTGATCTAAGCACCTGGCAATGTTGTCTTGCACAACAGAAATTACTTCATTGATTGATCTCCTCAGTCTGAATAAACTAAACCAGATCAAAATGCTGATAAATCTAGCTGTTATTCCTGCTGTTTTTGAGATTCATTTTACTTTTAGTCCATGGATGGAAAAAAAGGCATGCTACAGAGACCTGTTACTTTCAGACTTCAGTGCTGGAAATTACTTAAAAGGTGTACCAGACTTTTGTCTGTCCTGATAGCTGCTCATGCTTAATGTTTCTTTCCTGCAATTGTGCAGTACTACTGCTAGCTATTGCTCGCTGGCCTACCATTAATTAGTATACTGTCCTATCCCCTAACTAAGCCAAATAAGCAAAGGTTTATAAGTAGTGTTCATTGTTAATAGTCAGCGTGGTTCTCGGTATACGCACCGGCTTATGGTAATTAGTACTTAACCACAAGTGTCAATCATGTCAATCCCTGCTCAATTGTTCCATAAGCCTACCATATTTTACAGATCAATATCACTCTGCACCATCACACAGTGTTGTTGATTGCACTTGCATGAACTGCACAAAGTTATTACACACAACATTACAAGCTAATGCAAATCCCACGCAACTACGTTTAATTAACTGCACATGTTGAATAACAATCCTGTCATTCAATGGATCAAAACTAGCATGACAATGACAGTGCTCTACTTCTATAACCTCTCTTGTTTACTTAAGCTCAAAGATTCAGACAGTTCAGGCAGTTTGCAGAAGGCCACAAAATTTGACCATGGTTAATCAATCAATTAGTTAATTAATTACATTATTACTCACATATATGCATGGACCGACCAGGATGGCATTGGCATTGGCATGCATCCATGAGCAGCAATGCAGCATCATTGGAGGGGATGCAGCCACCATCATGACAACACATAATTCTCACAGCCTAAATCGCAACACCTTTCCTTGCAACCAAAGCCAACCTTCTAGCTAGCTAGCTAATCTAAGCTATAGTGTGTTGTTGTGAAGTGGAGTACTAGCTAGCTACCACTCTATCTTCTTCTTCTTCTTCCTCCTCCTTTATATCTTGCCCCTCACATGCACGCATGCCTCTCCATCTCCATTGCCGTCCTAGCTAGCTACCTAAGCTAGTACACTAGCTAGGCCATGGCATGGTGGTGATCAAGAAAGCGAGAGAGGTGGAGCGGCAATGGCGGGCGGGTGCAAGGCGGCGATCGGGTGCGTGGACGCGCGCGTGCCGGTGAGGGCGAGCTACGTGAGCCTGTACAAGTGGCCGGAGTCGGACGCGGAGTTCGTCAGGTCGGTGGCCATGGCGCGGCGCCACGGCGGCGAGGCGGCGGCGGCGGGGCGCGCCGCCGGAGAGCCCCGCCGTGGCCGCAGCACCACTACTACTACAACGGCAGCGGCAGCGCGCGGCGCGGCGGCGGCGAGGGGGTACTACTGCAGCCCGAGGGTGGTGGACAGCTACTCGTGCCGGCAGATCTACCTCCGCAGCTACACCTTCTCCAAGAAGAAGGAGACGGTGCCGGAGCGCACCATGGCGTGCCTCGGCCGCGTCAGGGACCGCGGCGCCGCCGTCTTCCCCTTGTTCATGCGCACCGCGCCGGCGCGGCGGCGGCGGGCGGCGGCTCCGACGCCGGCTCTGTCAACAGCGCGAGCAGCATCACCAGGGAGACGGCCTCCACCCGCGGGACAGGAAGAGGATCAGGCGGCGGGCGGCGGCGGCGGAGCAGCAAGGGGTGCGCCGTGGCGCGGAGGCTGCAGGAGGCGTCGTGCGGCGCCGTGCGCGCGCTCTTCCACCGCCTCCTCGCCTGCACCACCAGCGTCGAGGTCGCCGACGCCGGCGAGCCGACGTCATCACGCTGATCCAGGGGAGAACACTTGGCGCGCATGCATGCGAGCAAGCTAGCTGCTCTAGCTAAGCTTGTGTGTTTCACTGTGTTTTTTTCGTGTGCTATACAGTAAATTAAATTAAAATTCCTCCTCTCGAGTTAAGTTAAGTACAGTAGCTAGCAAGCAGTAATTTTATTTATTTCCATGAGTAGTAATTAAACTAGCAATATGTATGCTTGGACACGTATCGATCGGCTGCCTACTTGTATTGTGAATTTGTGATGTAAGTTATTTGTGTTTATGTTACTCTATTTATTACCACTTATCATATATATGTGGAATTTGCATGGATAATTAATTATACTTGTTTAGTGGATTCATTTTTGTCGTGTTCGTCATAACTAGTCATTTGAGACCGTTTACCTTTTGTCACGTGGGCTAAGAGGTACTACCTCCGTCCCAAAATAAGTGCAGTTTTACACTATTCACGTTCAACGTTTGACCGTCCGTCTTATTTGAAAAATTTGTGAAAAAATTAAAAACATTTAGTCACACATAAAGTACTATTCATGTTTTATCATCTAATAGCAATAAAAATACTAATCATAAAAAGTTTTCAAATAAGACGGACGGTCAAACGTTGAACATGAATAGTGCAAAACTGCACTTATTTTGGGACGGAGGGAGTACTTGGGCTGTTGCGGCTGTTGGGCAGTTGGTGTAGGCCCAGGCCTACGGCCGACCGGCATATAGGGTTTGCTTAGTTCCACACCAAAATTAGAAGTTCGAAGAAATTGAAATGATGTGATAGAAAAGTTAAAAGTTTGAAGTCCAAAGTTTGAATCAAAACAACGCCATAATCCACCGCGGCCGGCGAGCTCCTAGCAAGGAGAGGAGAAAGGTGAAGATGGAAAAGGAAGAGGATAGGTGGGTAGAGGTGAATGTCCACTAACATGTGGGTTGTTTTTTTTTTTTAAAGACCGATGCAACATCAGCCACCCATACTGCGTTAGAACTGGATCTTATTTAACCTGGTTTTGAAAGTCAGAGTTCAACATTTCTGAGAAATGTTATTGTAGTTTATGAATATTATTTGAACTCGACGTTAAATACAGGGACCAATAGTAAACTTATTCCTAATCATAGGATAGTGTTGAAAGGCTGAAGCGGTCATAGGCCGTGTTGGGCTGACAAGCCCAGATGATACTTGTATTTCGGCATCGAAGGCCCAAATGGCCCACACGATCCCCTGTGATCAATTCCCGCGGGCCTAAACTAGGCCCAGTATCATCTGGGCTTGTCAGCCCAACACGGCCTATGACCGCTTCAGCATTTCGGCCCGATATGCGCTGCCGGAATTCCGCCGGTTTGATTCATTTTGGCAAAAACATATGGAAGTAGAGCTCGCCGGGAAGGATCAGGTGGAGAAATAAGCTGATCGGATGCACAGCCATTCTTAATTTCTTAGTATTATTCATAGCAGTTATACCTAAATTCAGCATCCATTCCTTGTAATAAAAAATCAAAACAAAATTCAATTACATCTGCAGCATAATTTCTCTGACCATGTCGCCATAAGCAGAGCAAGACAACCTTGCTACTACTACTGCTCACTCCACTCCAGTCCAGGTATTAATCGATCTTGTATTGATCATGCATATGAGAATTATCCTTGGTCGCTCTGTCTTGTCTGCTCATCACCAAGCAACCAATGCAACCTCCTGTCTGACCCTAAACCATCTAATCTAATTAACTAATTAACACAAGATCATGAGCTCATCACACAGATCAGATCACCAGAGACAAGCTAGCACTCACATGGAGTACTGCACTGTACTACTGTCCTGCCCATTCGTGTGCTGAATTGCTGATTATAATTAGCAGCTCTCTCAGTTTCTGGAGCAGTAACCACCAACCAAGCTGCCTCTGCTGTCTGCTGCTCGTGTGCACTGCACTGTACTACTTGCTCGTACCACACAAGGACAGCTGCACTACAACCTCTAATTTGATCCATAATTTAGTTAATTGATTAATCAGTCTCTTGGCAGAATTAAGCTGAGCTGCACTGCATGCCTCCGAGACTCAAGGTTATTCCTCAACGATCTGGTTAATCTAATCTCTATTATTCGAGCTGTTGGTTTCACTCCAGCCATGAGCTCTGCAGACTCTGAACTGCCACTCTGTGATGCCTGCTTAACACAGCTGGCCTCCCTGCTCACGTGCGGATAAACTAAGCGCTAATTCTGCACTAAGTACTCCACTGACACTATCTTAATCACTTTCGAATCCATTATGCTTGCATCACTTCACATGCAAATTGTGTACTCCAATCTTCAGTTCTCCAATGCTAATATGTCTCAGTTCAGTTGTCCGATGTTAAGGTCAGCAAGCGAATTTGCGACTATTTGTCTACTACTTGAATTATTTACTTGAATTTGGATCTGTTTTATTTCTAGGTGCATGTAGGATTTGGACAGAAAAAGTAGTACTTTCAGTCATTTATGCTGAAAAAGATTTGAGCTGTTGAGCAAGTAAATAAGCAATTTATTAGCAGTCACTCCTCACTAACAACAAGTGTCCGTACAGATAGATAGGGACTTAGGAAGCTCACAGGAAGGAGCTGCAATGGAGACAGCATCCAACCAGAGAATTGTTAGCCTCTTAAGTCACCGAATTAATTAAACCAAACAAGTAATCCTGCAGATCAAGATGTCCCCTTTGATAGACAGAAACATAATTACAATAACATAGTTGCCATGCATGATTACACACTCCTTCAGATCTATAGTTTGTGCCACCTTTAGTTGATCATTATTAGAATGATATAATTGAGATCGATCTGATCCATCCAAATTAATTACATTTACATCACCTTTGCTTACATCTTCTATTGCTTGTCATCTGCTTGATTATGTTAATTTTCTTTTGCGAAATAACGAAAGCCTCACTCTCTACTCTTTTCATCCTTTCCTTTTCTGCCTCACTCTCTACTCTTTTCATCCTTTCCTTTTCTTACATTTACTGAACTGTTATTAATTCAGAGATGCTGATTGACAAGGATGCCAATGTACATTGGACGGTCGAGATCGAGGCAAGGAAGAATCATGACCGTTGGATCGAACCGGGCGTAAACTAGAAGGCTCCTCGTGGCCGTTGGATCGCTGTCAATGTTCACCTACTCTTTTGGTTCTTTCGTGTATCATCTCATCTGAAATCTGAACCTGACCAAGAAATTACTTTAGAAAAAAAATGGAGTAAAATAACCCATTCGGTTCAAGTTTCACCGTCTTGTACGGACATTACGGACGGCTCCGTACATAAAGGCATCAATTTGATGCCTGCATTTCACTGATTAATCAGTTAGGAGTTCATTAACTAATCCATCACATGCATTTCAAAATCATGCAAATCTTTCTTCCACAAGCAACCCAACCTGACAGGCCAATACATACAGGTCATCAGACCAAGAGCTTTCTCCTGATTTATCTGCCAAATTAAACCTGTCATATTTTAGCAGCATCTTTATATGCATATATTCATAAATATACAATTGTGACTAAAATGCTAGTATTTGTTACTATTCTTTTTCTTGTCATCTATCTAGCAATACTTATCCATGCTGCCTAACAAGACATTTCAAAAATGTTGTCCTTAAATTTCAATGTTCAAGGTCAACAAATGACGTCGAGTATTTGCAAACGGAGACAAAAGGGAATTAATATATACTTTCTTCATCGTACTAACAATCTTCCAAAAAGGATACATGCATATTTCTTTTAGACAAAAAAGACGACATATGTGCACATTTGGTGTTATCTTGTGAGTTTCGGTGAAATTTCAGGTGAAAGCAATCGCTGGAATGATGTTGAACAACCATGTACTTAAAAGTACTTTAAAAGCGATGACTGATACAAGAAGAACTTAAGCAAATTGGGGTTCTTGGAACAACTTGTTGCTCACGTCGATGAATTGTCTTTTTTGATCTGTCATTTGACAATGATTGACCATGCCCAATTATCCAAAACTTGCCTTTATCTACATGATTTGTTGACTTGACATAGATGATAATTATTTTAGCTGGACCAAACAATAGAATTGTCTTTTTTGATCTGTGATTTGACAATAATTGACCATGCCCAATTATCCAAAACTTGCCTTTATCTACATGATTTGTTGACTTGACATAGATGATAATTATTTTAGCTGGACCAAACAATATTCCAATGGTAAAATGTTAGGCAATTTTCACCTTTTATTCCATGCATCAAGAACAAGGATTGTGCCTGAAATCCCCCAAAATTGAATTGTTTCATGTGAACACCCTACTTTACAAACATTTTCACATGGTTATATTTTAGCGTATCTGAAATGTTAGTACAGTGGCAAAGTTGACAATAACATGTGTTAGTGTGATTGCTCCATAACCTGTATAAAGGCCAAAATAATTGTACTTAAAGAAAGCTTGTCTTATCTTCCAATTGGTGATTAGTGCTAATATCTAATAGTGTGCTCCATTATGGCATTATGCTAATTTAACAAACTTGACAGAATCGGAGAGATCCTTAGTACACCGGAACTTTCCAGGAAGCAGCAGCAATCAGATGAGATTAACATCGTATTAATTTTGTAGAGCACGCATGATTGTGATTTGGGAATCGGTAAAGTAAGATTAGTGCTAGTAGGAGTACCTAGTTTTAAATATTAATTAACTATAAGCCTACTTGTACTTTCCTCCGGTTAACACCGCCCACTAGGTTTAGTACGTAGTTCTAATATAAATTACGATGGAAATTGGCTGTAAATTATGCTTTGGAGACCATGAAATTGACATAGCAAAAATGACATGTTTTAGTGGTATTTGAATAACTCAGATCACCTGGCACAATTAACTATTATTACTCAGTACTAATCTATTTCTGTCCCATGGCTGCTAAGTTGTTCACGCAGATACGTTGTTAGATTACCAGTAATTAATTGCTTCCACGATGCTTATTATGGAAGGATTAGTGGAAACAAAGATGCAAACGTATATACGGTACTATCAAGAAGTCATTATATTTGGTTGAGTAGAACAAAAGCAACCAATAAAATGTCCCTATCGTTGGTGCCTGCCTGAATGCAACTCCCAAGCAATATTCACCAAACTCAACGGGTATTGATGTTGAGACAGGAAATACTCACCAAACTGAATTTTACATAGGCCATGTTTGAAGCGTTTTTTTCATGGATAATTGAGACGGATTTTTTTTACTTGATTAGCATGATAAATTGATATTTTTCAGAAATAAACTTTACAAATACTTCAGAATAATTGGCTAAACAATGCAGTAGAAGAATTTTCTTTTCTAAGAAATTGTATCTTTAGAAGCATGGGCAAATAATCCATGAAAAAATTAGAGAGAGAGAAAAAAAGCTGAGCAGAACAAGACCTAGTATATAGGAGTAATAGAAACTAAGTTAGTACTCCCTCCGTCCTAAAAAAAAAAAAAAGGCAAACCCTAGATTTCCGTGCCAACGTTTGACTGTCCGTCTTATATGAAATTTTTTTGTCCGTCTTATATGAAATTTTTTTATAATTAGTATTTTCATTGTTGTTAGATGATAAAACATGATTAATACTTTATGCGTGACTTATCTTTTTATTTTTTTCATAATTTTTTCAAATAAGACGGACGGTCAAACATTGGACAGGAAACCAGGGTTTGTCTTTTTTTTGGGACGGAGGGAGTACACAGGAACAAAACAATATTTGATTATCTTAAAAATTGAGAAAAACATAAAACATGGTGTTAATTTCAATCTTGCGGCAAGTGGTGACTTGGGGTATTTTTGATATGACAGAACCAGAAGAAGATACAAGCAAGCAACCTTGCATGTCCATCTATCAAAGTCTTTGGAATAAATGGGTTACTTATCTATCTCTGGTTGTGTTTAGTTGGATCCAAAATTTAGATTTTGGTTGAAATTAGAGATGATGTGATTGAAAAGTTGTGTGTGTATGACAGGTTGATGTGATAGAAAATGA
>CM020182.1:2650120-2753055 GCA_009805545.1 Oryza longistaminata
TTTTCGACCAAGTCTAAAAAAATGAAACTAAAATTTTAGTTTTTTTATAAGATTTATCTAGATTTCACCCATTTGGATCCAATGAGATGAGAATATCGTGAGGCGGTTTTTCTGTGTTTCTTCGTACACGCTAAAAACTTATCTATCATGCATGTAAAACGGGATAATTATTATAGTATATTAATTAAGTATAAACTTAAAAAAATTAATATGATGTTTTTAAGTAAATTTTTATAAACTTATTTTTAGAAAAGTAATGTTTAACCGTTTAAATTACGGGCATATAGAAAACAAAGAGGTAGGAGCCAGGTTTACGTTAACGCCGGTAAGGTTGCCGGGCTTACCGCGGGGTATGGTAATATAAATACCACGGTAATCTTCTTAAATTCAAATAATTTGAAAAAATAATTTAAATTTTTAATAAATTTTGCACGGTTTTTCATAGTTACCGGGCACGATAACCTCGACCCCGGCGGTTTGGGAAACGCTGGTACGAGCTGAGAAGGATGCGAAATCAACGGTGCTGGCTGCTCTGGACGCTGTTGCTTGCTGCTGCCTCGTGGCGACGACACCTCACCGGAGGCAACACAACGCAACGCATCGAACCGCAGCGATCCAGCGAGCGGTTGAGTGTTGCCGCATCACCGAGTCACCGAGACGTTTTCCCTTTCTATTTTTTTTTCTTTTTTTGCATTTGCAGCCGCCTCGGCCTCGCGAAGCTTCGTGCCACCTTCCTCCCGTCGCCACTGCGTCACCTTCCCTCTTTTCAACTCTCTCCCCCCCTCCCTCTCCCTCTCACACACCGCATTGCAGATTTCATTTGCTGCACCGGCCTGCAAATACGAGCCCGCATGCCGTTCACACCTGCCCACCACCACCACCACCACCATCCGTAGTACTACCACCACCGCAACCACCCACACCCACACCACTCTCGATCCTTCTACATACTCTTCTTCTTCTTCTTCTTCTCCGACTCCGGCCGGCATTGGCGGTGGCGGAGGTGGAGGAGGAGAGGACGACTCTGGGCTGTGTCTCTCTGTCGGGAGGGAGGGAGAGATTGGTTGTGATTTTGGGAGTCCCGGCGTCGCACGCGCGCGCGTGTGGTTGTGGAGTGGAGGAAGAAGAGATTGCGTCTCTTCGCCCGAGGATTTCTCGGGATATTTTTATTTGTTAGTTATATATAAAGACGCCGCGGCGGCGGCGGCGAGGGCGAGGTCCCCGATTCGGTTTGGTTTTTCTTCTCGCCGACGCGCAGATCGATCGCGTCGTGGACTGGGAATTCTTCTCCGCATTATTGTTTGAGGTGGGGTGGTGATCACGATGGGCGAGGCCGGGCAGGACGCGCCGCCGCCGCCGCCGGAGAAGGGCGTCGAGGTGGAGGTGTTCCCGGCGTGGGCGCGGGGCGTGGAGGAGTGCGAGGCGCGGCTGGGGGTCTCGGGCGGCGCGGGGCTTGTCGTCGCGGGAGGCGGCGGCGCGGCTGCGGGCGCATGGCCCCAACGAGCTCGCCGAGCACCCGGGACCCACGCTGCTGCAGCTCGTCGCGCAGCAGTTCGACGACACGCTCGTCCGCATCCTCCTCGCCGCCGCCGCCGTCTCCTTCGCGCTCGCGCTCTCCTCCTCCGCCGGCGCCGTCACGCTCTCCGCCTTCGTCGAGCCGCTCGTCATCTTCCTCATCCTCGTCGTCAACGCCGCCGTGGGTGTCTGGCAGGAGACCAACGCCGAGAAGGCGCTCGAGGCGCTCCGCGAGATCCAGTCCGACCACGCCGCCGTCCTCCGCGACGGCGACTGGCTACCCAGCCTCCCCGCGCGGGACCTCGTCCCGGGCGACATCGTCCAGCTCCGCGTCGGGGACAAGGTCCCCGCCGACATGCGCGTCCTCCGCCTCGTCACCTCCACGCTCCGCGTCGAGCAGGGCTCCCTCACCGGCGAGACCGCCTCCGTCAACAAGACCGCGCACCAAGTGCCCCACGACGACGCCGACATCCAGGCCAAGGAGTGTATGGTCTTCGCCGGCACCACCGTCGTCAATGGCAGCGCAATCTGCCTTGTCGTGCACACCGGGATGGCCACCGAGATCGGCAAAATCCACGCGCAGATCCACGAGGCCTCGCAGGAGGACGATGACACCCCGCTCAAGAAGAAGCTCAACGAGTTCGGCGAGGCGCTTACCAAGATCATCGGCCTCATTTGCGCCTTGGTGTGGCTCATCAATGTCAAGTACTTTTTGACGTTTGAGCTCGATGGCTGGATGCCGAGGAACATCCGCTTCTCGTTCGAGAAGTGCACATACTACTTCGAGATCGCCGTGGCGCTTGCCGTCGCCGCCATACCAGAAGGTCTACCTGCCGTGATCACCACGTGCCTTGCACTTGGTACAAGGAAGATGGCCGCCAAGAATGCTCTTGTCAGGAAGCTGCCAAGTGTGGAGACCTTGGGCTGCACCACCGTTATTTGCTCAGACAAGACTGGGACGCTGACGACGAACCAGATGTCTGTGGCGAAACTTGTGGCGATTGGAGATGCTGAAGGGAAGGTCAGGAGCTTCAAGGTCGATGGGACGACATATGATCCCCGGGATGGTAGAATTCACGATTGGCCTGCAGGGAGGATGGATGCAAACCTTCAGACGATCGCAAAGATTTCTGCTGTGTGCAATGATGCCAGTGTGGCACATTCTTCACATCAGTATACTGCAACTGGAATGCCGACTGAGGCAGCTTTAAAGGTGAGAATCGATAAACCGTATGATATTATCATTCTGTTAAAATGCTCCAGTTTTTGGGTCCAAGAATATGGTGCATAGTTTGTTAATCCACTAGTTGCACATTTGTCAATCATGATTTGAGCAGTCTAGGAACATTGCCTACTGAAAGTAACGTTCTGGCATGCGTTGGTTCTAATTCAGATAATGCTGCTTGATGTTTGGAAACATTCTGTTGTAAAGCTCTGATATAACTTTTCTTTGTTGGTTTCTTCTAGGTCCTGGTTGAGAAAATGGGAATACCTGAAGGAATGAACGGATTGTCCTTGGATCCATCTGAAACATTAGGTAAGCTAGAAATGCCTTTTCGGCTTAGCTTAGTATTACCTATCAGTTTCAACTACGTGCTTCTTAATTAGGATATTCTTCTAATCACGCACTGAGCTGATTATGAAATTGTTTGCTAACAGGCTGCTGCCAATGGTGGAGCAATGTTGCCAAGAGGATTGCTACTCTTGAGTTTGACCGTACAAGGAAATCAATGGGAGTAATTGTTAAGTCCAAATCAGGAAGGAATGCTCTACTTGTGAAGGTGTTAATCTTTATTTCTTGCTATGTAGTCATCTCTTACTGATCTGCTGGACATGTAGTGTTCACTGCATCTTTTTAGTATGTTCCAGTGGTTGGCGTTGTCATTAGTGCCTGATTTTGTGTTCTTAATAACAGGGAGCTGTTGAAAACTTGTTGGAGAGGAGTAGCCACATTCAACTGCAGGATGGTTCAGTTGTGCCGTTAGATGAAAAATCAAGGAAAGCTATTTTGGAAAATCTCCATGAAATGTCAATTAAAGCTCTGCGCTGCCTTGGTTTTGCATACAAAGAGGATCTAGCAGAATTTGCAACTTACGATGGTGAAAACCACCCCGCTCACAAGCTTTTGCTGGATCCAGCCAATTATGCAGGAATCGAGACCAATTTGATATTCACTGGTCTTGCTGGCCTAAGGGTAAGATGATGCTTCTCATGATATGTTTTCAACCAGATTGTTTCCTTTTTTTTTACTCCAATCAAGGAAAATCCCTGTTTCTTCTTGGTTCAACAAAATATGCATAGTAAGTGCGGTTATGGACTTCAAGGCATATAAGGTCTAAATAAGATATACTTGACTAGGAGATAACAGAAAAGGCTAAGCATGAATTCTGTATAGCTAGGATAAGCTAATCCAAACAAGTACAGTCATCAATTATACAGAAAGTGATTTGCTGGGGACCAGTATTTAAGATCAATGATCATCTTGTGTAATTTTCTTTTCTTGGCAACCTATCTTCTTACAGTATTAATGTATCTTTCTCATTGATGTTTTAAATATGACAGGATCCTCCAAGGGAAGAGGTCTTTGATGCTATTGAAGATTGCAGAGCTGCAGGCATCCGTGTTATGGTGATAACAGGAGACAACAAAGAAACTGCTGAAGCAATATGCCGTGAAATTGGTGTGTTTTCACATGATGAGGACATTACCTTAAAGAGTCTTACAGGAAAGGAGTTCATGGCACTTGAGGACAAGAAGACACTGCTGCGAAGGAAAGGTGGCCTACTGTTCTCTAGGGCAGAGCCTAGGCACAAACAAGAGATTGTGAGACTGCTCAAAGAAGATGGTGAAGTTGTTGCTATGACTGGAGATGGAGTTAATGACGCCCCTGCGCTAAAGCTGGCTGACATTGGAGTAGCAATGGGTATTACAGGCACTGAGGTATGTACTTATTTCAGCACCATAGGTTGTTTTCAGCCAGTGCTTTCTTTCTTTAATTTCCTGTGCAGAAATATACAGGCCTTAAAATTTTCATGACATTTCCCTTTCAGTCCTTTTTTGGTTGTTAGCCCTTTGTACGTGTCTTCCAATATTTCAGCTAATCATCTATACTGTTCTGAGTTAATTTGAATAACATTGGTTAGAGAGAACATGAATTTATAGGTCTTCTATTGTCCCAAAAGTACTGATATCTGTGACATAATTTGAATTGGTATCTCACTTCTTTTTCTTTTGTTCAGGTTGCCAAAGAGGCCTCTGACATGGTTCTTGCTGATGACAATTTTAGTACCATTGTTGCAGCAGTTGGTGAAGGAAGGTCTATTTACAACAACATGAAAGCTTTCATCAGGTTAGTGATCTCAGAGCCTGTTTTTGTTGTTGTTCTCACTTTTTGCTTCAACACTCTTTTGTCACTTCTATTTTGGCAGAAACAAACAGGGTCTAATGTTGCAGTCACATTGTTTCATCTACATTTGCACCTCATAGTTGTGCAAGTTATCAAGTTTTTTGTCTGTTCTGAGGATTCTAGCTGTCTTTCTTCACTGCTGCAGATACATGATTTCCTCAAACATTGGTGAAGTTGCGTCAATTTTTCTAACTTCTGCTCTGGGTATTCCTGAGGGGTTGATACCTGTTCAACTTCTATGGGTAAACCTTGTCACCGACGGTCCTCCTGCAACTGCATTAGGTTTCAATCCACCTGATAAAGACATCATGAAGAAACCGCCTAGAAAGAGTGATGACTCACTGATTACTCCCTGGATTTTGTTCCGTTACCTGGTAAATTATCTTTCTGATCTTCTATCATTTATGAAAAAAAATTGATTCATCTCCTTGGCCTTACATTTTGAGATGATTGCTCATGAGCTATACCTTATTCGCAGGTCATTGGCCTTTATGTGGGGATTGCCACGGTCGGCATCTTTGTCATATGGTACACACATGGATCTTTCATGGGAATTGACCTCACCGGAGATGGTCACACCCTTGTCAGCTACTCTCAGCTCTCAAACTGGGGCCAGTGCTCTACCTGGAACAACTTCACAGTTACGCCTTTCACTGCTGGAGCTAGGACTTTCACCTTCGATGACAATCCGTGCGAGTACTTCCATGGTGGCAAAGTGAAGGCGACAACGCTCTCGCTGTCTGTCCTTGTGGCGATTGAGATGTTCAACTCACTCAACGCCCTCTCCGAAGACACTAGCCTCCTGAGGATGCCTCCTTGGGTAAACCCATGGCTGCTCCTCGCCATGTCGGTGTCGTTCGGGCTCCATTTCTTGATCCTCTATGTGCCGTTCCTCGCGCAAGTGTTTGGCATCGTGCCGCTCAGCTTGAACGAGTGGCTGCTGGTGTTGCTTGTTGCACTCCCGGTGGTGCTCATCGACGAGGTTCTCAAGTTTGTCGGAAGGTGTACAAGCTCGTCAGGCCCCAAGAGGCGAACAAGGAAGCAGAAGGGCGAGTAAAATGCTAACAGTGATTCTTCAGACTCATCAGTAACAAAAGTCACTGAATTTGTTGTGATCAAGTAACAATGATCACCAAATGATGTTTATTCAATAGAAATATGTCCAATACAAGAAAGTTCAGGAGAGAGATTTTCTCAAAACAGGTCATCACTCTTTGGGAGGTTGATAACCTTTGCTGTTCTTTTATTCCTTGTCCTAAATGGTACTCTACCGAGCTCACAGCAAACCAGCAGGCAGCAGCATTGTTCTGTTGGCAACATTTTGCTTATGTGAATTATTATATATAGATGAAATATTTAGATCAAATTATACACATTTCTGCGCCTACTGTTATCAATGCTTCTGCTGTGTGGTTTCTTAGCTGGTTGGTCTGGCAGGCCAATACTCAATTAATTCTCCCTGTGGATTGTCTCTACAATCTACATGTGTAATAACGTATTAACACCTTTATTAGCGTATATTATCTCATTAATTTTAAAGTATGTAGTATACAGTGTTACAGTATCGATTCAGTTCGTGCTCAAACTAAATTACTGAAAGAAGACAAGGCCCATGGGATTAAACAAGACTATATATATACTCCCTCCGTATGCCGTTGACTTTTTTTAAATATGTTTGACTGTTCGTCTTATTCAAAAACTCTTGTGAAATACATAAAACTATATGTATATATAAAAATATATTTAACAATGAATCAAATGATAGGAAAAGAATTAATAATTACTTAAATTGTTCATATCAATTGATTCAATTGTTAAATATACTTTTATGTATACATATAGTTTTACATATTTTACAAAAATTTTTGAATAAAATAAATGGTCAAACATATTTAATAAAGTCAACGGTGTTAAACATTTAGGACGGAGGCAGTATATTCTCTACCTTACCATGCTGCCGCAGCGTGATTGGTGTTATACACTTCCGCATGAAACATGCAAACAACAACTCTTCATTCTCATCTTGCTGCTTGCTTAATCTTTTCACTGACGATATGCAGAGTTTCAGTAAAACACCTGTCATCTCTTGTGACAATAAAACAGAAACTTCCGTAGATTGATTTTACATGCAACCATATAAGAAGGCTATCAGCAGATTCAGTCATGCTTGCAGCTTCGAAAATAAAGACAGTGTAACGTAGTACTTGAGATAAACTGGCTCGAGATACCAGCTTAAACAGCACTAGTTGAGTTTCAGAATTTCATTCCGCTGAATATTAGGCTAAAGCAAACACACAAGACCCTAATAGGGTCGGAAATTTAATCTCCGACCCATCCCGGTGAGCTTCTGCTGTGCCTTGCCAGAGCGCCGCGTACCAAGGTCGACGGTGACTTGCTCTCCCCTTAGCTAGGTCACACTTTTTTTAAGGGTTTGTCTAAAAAAAACCATCTAAGTCTTATGAATTTTAGTTCATTAAATTGCTTTAAGATTCATGCCGCTCCCCTAATCCTATCCCCATCTTTCTTTTCCATCCTTCTCCTCCCCACGATTCGATGCCACGCGCGCTCTCCAGTCTCCTGCCCCACCGCCGCCCACCACGCTATCGCTCAACCTCACCGGTTGGCCGGAAGGTGTCAACGGTGCTCTCCCACCTCCTCTCCTCCTCCACTTTGATGATCTAATGTCTACTAGTAACCCGAATGGGAAGTCGGAGTTTTAAACTCCGAACCCTGCTGGGCACATAAATGAACAGAAATTTGAGGTAGAAGCTCTATTCTTTTTTTTTAAAAAAAAGTAATAATAGAGAAGATGAAATATTTAGATCCAACATTGTTGCCTCTTGTTACTATGCCTGTGCTGATATGGTTTTTAAGGGGGTCACTCTAGCAGCTGGTTCATGAATTCTCCCTGGTGAATTTTTGTCTCTACAATTTATGTGTATTTACACTTTCATTAGTCGTGTATTAATTATATCATTATCTTCCCGAAAAAAAATATATCATTTTCTTTTAAAGTATGGTTAGTACATTGTTACAGTATCAATTTAGGATGTGCTCAGCTCAAAGACAAAGGGCCTGTTCGGCAAGGGGGTACTGCAGCTGCCTTGTGCCCATGGCACTATTCGTGCTGGCTGTGGCGCAGCTGCAGTCCACGTGTCCGAACAGGCCCAAAGACCATGAGATTTGGTCTTCCTCTGCCATGGCCGCCGCTCGGCCTCCTCGTAGCGAGCTTACATATTGCTTCGTTGAGCAAGACGTACGAAGCGCACCAGTGGCGACACTACAAGAATCAGGAATTTAGCCAGAAACCGTCAATATAGAATCAAAATCGCCAATATTTTATTTCTTGTTGACCAACCATCAAGAAATAACCGCCAAGGCTAAAGAGGAAATTCAAATACCTTGCCCGCTAATCATCAGTAAAAGTTTTACTGGCGGTTAGACCGACGATAAAATTGCATTCATTTCTAACTTTCTGTAGTGCCAAGAATTAGAGCAGCTACAATAGCTGACTATAAACATATTTTAAAAAGATAAAGAAGAGAGAGAAGAGCAACGGGCTATAAATCTGAAGCCAGCTGCAGCACGAACTTTAAGACGTAATGTGTATATAACAGGTGGGACCAAGTATTTAATAGTACAGTAAGCAACTATTGTATGACTTGGCTATTACATTGGCTATAAATGGTTTGGAGCTGTAGTGGGCTATACTATTAAATTTGCTCTAACTTTGTCGGTCCGGAGATGCAAACAGATTGCGCCACCATTCGCCAGCGTTAGAGATGATGGAGGAAGGCTAGTGACCCATACGAGGGGTCGGAGATTTAAACTCCGGACCCCTGCTGGTCGCCGAAACGGCCCATATCCCGTTCCGGCCCAACACATATGGGCCTCACTAGAGTTCTGGTCCAACATATATGGGCCGCATTTAAGCTGGAATCCTAGGATCCGGCCCAACTGTAGTGGGCTGCCTTCCCAACGGAGACGATACAACAATCATGATGACATCATCATCCCACCGGAGCGGAGAAGGAAGAAGCTCCGCGAAGTCCGGCGCGGCGGCGAGCACGAGATGGTGGTGCTCCACGTCAGGTGGGCAGCAGCCGCCTCCTCCTCCTCTCCGCCGCCGTCGTCGCTGCCGGAGGAGGAAGAGATGGAGTTCCTCACGAGTGCGCCGCCTCCACCCCGTCGAGGACGTGGCGGCCGCGCTCGCCGGCGTCGCGGCACTCCAGGCCCGCCTGCTCTCCCTCTGCCGCTATCTTCGAGGTGACACGACTTCTTCTTCTTCTTCTTCTTCTTCTTCTTCCGCGAGACCAGTCCAGCGCACGCATCAGAATGAACTGACGCTACGCGTTGCGGTTTCTGTTGCTGTGTTGCAGAGAGGGGCGCGGCGGCGGCGGCTGCGGGTGAGGTCGAGAGGGCGGTGGCGGAGGCTGAATCCTACGCCTCCAAGGTCAGCTTCTCACTCCGGTTCGGATGTTGCTCAGCTCAGATAATTTTATTTGATTGTTACAGTTGGATATGAGCGATTTAATTTTGTGGGTTTCAAAGTATGTCGCCCGAACTGTTCATATCAATCTTCTTCCTAGTTGCTACGATTGATTGAGTACACTAGCCTTCAAATTGAACTCCACAGGCCAAATGGAAATGGATATTGGTTTCAAATGGAAATGGACATAGGGGTGCCACTATGCTATCACTAGTTCTCTGCTACTAATACATGTTATATGATTTTTAGTTGGATGATAGGCTGATATTGCATCTGTCACCACAAGTGACTAGTAACTATTCTCTAGTATAAACTACCATTATGCAATTACTGTTTGTGAAAGGGAATCTAAACTTGGCATCGTTGTTCTCTTCAATCGTCATCATTTGTTGAGCTAAATTTTGTAAGGTGTCAAGCTAATTAAGCAAATATATGCCTGTTGCAACCGATTTCAATTTGAAATGACATCCCCTTTCCAGGGTATTTCTGTTTGAGATTTTTTATACGTGCCCGGTTTTTATTCCAGGAGCAAGTGCGGCACAACAGATTCTTATCCCCTCGTGCTCTAAGGGAGCATATCAAGAACATCGAAAAGACAGCTGTTACCACTCTACAGGAGTCTCCTGAGAGGTTGTGCCTGCAACATAAATCATCAGGTAATGCATGAATTGAATTTACGTGACGAAGATATATGATTTTCCAAATAAAACGGTACTGTAGATGTTGTATCTGGAGAAAAAAATGAATTGCCTGCTAGATGGGCTATTTCCATCTTTTGTTTGTAGTTCTGTCAATCTTTATATACTGTATCAACCCTGATGTGAGTTGTTCTGACTCTGAAGTTGGCTATTTTTTTGTCCTAAAATGATTTCTCATCCCTATTTCACTTAACACAGAATATCACCGGCTTACTGTTAACTTGTTCTTGTAAGCAATATCCAGGCGACAAGCATGAGAATGTACAACTTTGGTGGGCTGGAAAAGAGCTGGCCACGGGCAAGAAGCTGTGTGACTATATTGGTGTTAATGACAAAACAAAGGTAACCTGCAACTGTAGTTTAAAATGGTTCCTTCAATTCGTGTTTCCTTTTTTTAAAATTTTCTCTTTTTGTATTAACCTATGCAGATTGTCATCAGGTTAAAGCATGTTCCTCAATCCTCATGAGCTTTGAGTGTGCTTCAACTACCCTTCATTGTTCCTGCAGAGTTAGTTTACTTTTGTTTTTGGGTAGTATGCTAGTAGTATGCAAGTTATCCCGTTGTAAATTGTTATTCGTTTTCATGAGAAAACTCATATTTTCATCTGTGCCATTGAAAACCTGTATAGACACCTTAACTGTAACATTTTCTTTTGATATCTTAGTATTCAATTTTGTCTTCAAGAGATGTGACCATTCAAGAAAGGCAATACTCCAGAATTTAATAAGCGGTTAAGAAAACAAACCATAAGAAACAATGTCCATGGTTAGGTTCAGGCTATCTTGGCTTGGCTTCAGAGTTTGTATGGAAAATTGGAATGTGGTAGTACATTAAACATCGACTGCTGCTTAATACTGGACAATTGAAGGATTTGTTGTTGGTATGTTGCTACTGGACATCAATCAAGACTGTCTTGGAAAAGTTCAGATTTACTGAGAAATGATCACACCTAATATCATGCTTAGAGGACCATAAAATTAGGTGATAACCAAACTCATTTCACAACAGTTTTTGTTATTAACAGTGATGCTCTATCGATTTTCTTTGCTAGTAAGAAACTAGAGAATCGTGCGCAGAAAAGTTGCCCAGCTTGTCTAGCATTGCAGCCTAGATAACCAAACTCATTTCACAACAGTTTTTGTTATTAACAGTGATGCTCTATCGATTTTCTTTGCTAGTAAGAAACTAGAGAATCGTGCGCAGAAAAGTTGCCCAGCTTGTCTAGCATTGCAGCCTATATATATAAAGGGGCCCTAACATGATGTGCTCGACTCTGGCTACTGTATTTAGCTTCTGACTTCTGGAGCTTATTTGTCCCCATATGTGTGTCTCTTGAGTTGCTATGAACAAACACATACTGAGGAACAAAAAGTGTAACTTGTTTTGGATATCTAGGTTTCTTTTATCAGTAGACTATGCTCCACGCTGCAGGAAGGTAGCAGACATCATAAACAGATGCATCTGATTCTTTGCTTAATTGATTTATCTGTTGACAAGCAAAGTGATAGTGAGACAAGTCTTTCGAGTCATGATTTTATCTGTTGCAGCAATTTCTTGTACGGTATTTCTTCTGGGTGCTCAGGTTGAGATACCAAAGTATTTGAATTGTTGCCATCATAGATCTTCCAATCGTGAAACCCTACATATGACGTATGGTCGGTGGCTGAATGCCTGAATGCAATTCTTGGCGTTTGCACAGCATGGCCATCACAGGGGTCAGCAGCAAATGTTTCCCATGGGAACGAGAATTTCACATGGTTCAGTTATTTTGCGTGGTTCTGGGCTTCTAGTTTGCCCTAATAACAAGGTGATTTACATGTTTCAGTTTGGATCTTTGGGACAAAACAAGGTGATGAAATTGGTGCCTCCTGTCTACAGGTATAAATCCTATTTGTCAGATCTCTTGTCCTTTACTGGTTAGAAACAAACATTAGCACATTATATTATTATTGTTCTTATCATCACATGAGCTAAGTTGGATGAAGCATTGAAGCCTGTCCTGCCTTGCAGCTGCATTTTACTACCATCAACATAAAGTATCATATCTTGGTCGATTTGTTCAGTGAAACGTTTATATATTCTTTTCATGGCTTTGACCTGTCAGTCAAACGATCTGCTGCCCCTTCTGGGCTACTGCTGCCGAGTTACCAGATGCTAACAACCTAACAGTACAGTAATTCCATTGTTCTTCTGCTTCATCTGTGCCACCACTTGATGGTTGTGGTTTGCCAACATTTAATCTACTACTGTTATTCTTGGTTTTTCGTTTGATGACTCATTTTGCATCCAAGAACACGACAACTGTTAGCTAAGGATTGCACACGAACCAAAGCACTGGTGAGTGCTGTCATCATATGAGGCTCTTGAAACTTTTCCAGTTGTTTTTTGCGATTGGAAATCTCTCTCCTTGAAACTTTTTCTGTTTTTTTTTTCCTTCTCCTCTTGAGCAACAGAAAGGTGAAAACTTTTTGCCATGGCCACTTTATCCACCCCAACTCGCCCTTTTTCCCTCTCTCATCTGGGAAGATTCTTTGGTTGTATCCTGAGAGCTGGTTTGACAGGCAAATGGTTTGCTCCATCCAAGGTGCTGTTAACATTAAGCCTGTACTGTAGTAACTTTGACAGTCATATTCACAGGCACAGGTATGGTGAAAGTATGGAATCTCTCTTGTGTTTATGCTATTGCTTGCTTTCTCTCTGGCTCATCACAGGGCTTGCTCGTGCTCATCTGGGCCTGTTTGTGTGTTGTTGCATGACCCATCCCAATCAGAAGCTGGCTGGACAAGCCATGGTGGTGGGAGAACTGGGAACTGGCAATCACAACCCCAAAGCTGCTCCCCTTTTGGCCACCCCTACTGTGTTTGTGTGAGTGTGTCAGTGACCAATGCTAACTGGAGGGAGTATACTGCATTGCTAGTGCTACTACCTTGCAACTGTTTCAGATGCTATACTAATCTCCCAATTCAAAAGGAGTAGCAGCAAATCCGAACCATCTTGGTAGGACAGTATACAAAATGTTTGAAATGATGGTTTGAAGATACTAGTCTGGTCTTTTTGGACGATGCCATCCGTAATCGATAGCTTGTTCTTGATTTTGTTTGCTCATCACTGCATTTGCTCCATCTCGATGTCTGCCTGCAGATACATGGGACCCCTAATCTCCTCTTGCTAGATTCCTCAAAAGCATCACCGGCCATGAGAGTGAGCTCAACTGAAAGCAAGCATGCATTGCATTTTCATTTATACATTTTTCAGTGAATACACAATTACTCCTACTACAAAGCCTTTGTTTTGAAGCCAAGGAACAGCGAGATGCAGTAGGAGCGTGGCGTGGAAGCTGACAAAGTCACAAAGAGATGTCTGCTTATTAATTTGGGAGCCTGGACTTTGGCGTGCCTTGTACAACTACACAAAGAGATGTGAGGTAGGTGAAGGGTAATACATGATGCAATTTTATAGCCAAAAGATTGATTGGTACTCCACTCTACTCCATTCCTGCATCTGCATGAACATGAGGCATAAGGTATGGTCAAGTAGCGAGAAGAGAGTGTACTTCGAGAGAGGAATCAAATCTGCCACCAAGTCAGTGCCACCCTAGCACCATTTATCAGTACAGTACCCCAAGCCCCACAACAGTACAACTTCTACCCCCCTCCCTCCACTGCTATGGTAATGCAACGCAATCCGCAGTATTGGGATGCAATGCTTCTCAACACTCTTCTGTCAACAAGGAAGAAAATTGTATGAAAATGAATGCATCAGAAGTTCAGAACAGATTCAAGATGGAAGCAAATGAACAGAGATTCATATGCTACATTAGGAAAGAAGAACACTACTTTCGAAACAGGGAAAATTCCACTGCTATGGCAATGCAATGAGTTCTAAATATTGGTATTGCAATGCAACACTCTGCAAACACAAGCCAGGAATGAAGAAATTGGGATGGGGATGAATGCATCAGAAGTTCAGAACTGAAACAAATGAACAGAGAGATTCATATACATACAGCTAAAATCCTTTGGTCAACAAAACAAGAAGGGGAGAATCAAAGAAGAAAAGAGTCCATGAATCATCACAGCAATTCATTCACAACAAACATTGCTCATCTTCACAGCACTCTGGAACAACCAAAACAGAAAATGAAACCAAGAAAAAATATGGTCTTCTTTTTTCTTCTTCTGTTCTTGTCACCTCATGAGCCATGACGGTCAAATCAAGAAGAAGAGAATCAAATCATCATCCCCTGCACTCTCCTGCCTCTCCCCCTGGGCGACCTCGCCGGCGGCGGCGGCGGCGGCGGCCAGATAGCTTCAGCCTTGGAGGAGCGCACTGCGCGTGTTGGTGGCTCATTCCGGAGGCGAGCAACACGCCAGGAGACGGTGTCACGCAGTTCTTACGATCGCTCCCTGCGGTGCTAGCAGGTGCATGAGGACGGACGGGTCTCTCGCGAGTGCGCGAATGCCCTGGATGGCGCCCTCCTCCGACGAACCCGCGCTGCTGCTCCGCTTCAGCGCCGGCGCCGCCGCCCCATGCCGGGTGAAGAACCCGCTCGCGTTGCCGCATGACGGCGTGGACGACGACGACGACGAGGTCGAGCACAGCGGCGAGGTCCCCGGCGCCGACGCCGACGCCGCCTTCGTCGCCACCAGCCGCACCCGCCGGATGATGCCGGAGAAGGACTTGCGGTGGCCGCAGAGCTCCTCCTGATCCATCACGCCGCCGCCGACGCCGCCATTGCCGCCGCCGACGACGGCAATGTCGGTGGGCTTGGCGGTGGCCAAGAAGAGGGACTTGATGTACTCCCTCGACGTCCACCTCTTCATCAGCTTCAACCTCTTGGACCACGAGTACTTCTTGGCAGCACACACCTTGCTCATGTCAACCATGTCGTCGTCTTCAACCTCCTTCTTGGTCCCCTGCACCTGCACCTGCTGCTCCTGGAGCAGCTTCTGCACGAGCTGCAGCCGCGGCGGCAGGTGGAGGGGGAGGAGATTGCCCTTGTAGAACAGCTCGTCGGCCGGCGACGCGAACGCCTTGCTGACCACGGCGCCCGAGCTGTGGAACTCGAACTCCCGGAATCCGCCGCCGCCGCCGCCGCAGAGGCGGGGGGAGGAGGGGGGCAGCGGCGTGGTGGTCGGGGTGAGGTCCATGTCGATGTAGTCCTCTTGGATCACCATTGTAGGGGCCCTCGCCATTGCTGCCACCTTTGGGTGGAGGAGGATTGGATGGACAAAATGAGGTCTCTCTATACAAGTGAGGGAGAAGAGTGTGGTGAGAATGGTTTATAGTTGTAGGGTTTTGTGTTGGAGTCACTCTACTACTTGGAATGGGTGTACTAAAGCCTTTTCTTTTCTTTTCCATGTGCAACAAGTTTTCCTTTTTTTTTGTTTTTTTATCAAGAAGAAAAAACATATGAGTTTGTTTTTGGAAGACAGTGTGTGTGAGCTGGTGTTTGGTATGGGAATGCAAATGCAGGCAGTAATGGAGGATGTGCCTCACTTGCAACAGAAATTGTTGTTGCTGAATCACGTTACTTTGCATGGCTCGTTTTGGTTTCCTTTTAGTTCTCGATTTTTTCTTTTTATGTCGCCAGCTTCTCTCTCTCTTTTTTAAATCCCCTTTCCTTTTTCTTGTTTGGTTGTCAGGACAGGAGACAAGCTTAATACTGAAGTACTGACAATTACTCCTTGCTCTTTCAGGATAACAAGGAGGTTCATTTCATATTCAACGTTTCAGCTTCAGGATAAACTCCATATAGAATGAAATTCTCTTATTTTTGAACATAACATAAGTACAGTAACTTGGTTGTTCAGAATTCAGAATCTTTTGCTCATGCATGCAGGAAGCAGAAGCAGGGGAAGAAGTAAAATGTTCCAGCTGAAAAGTCATATCCGTTCTGCAGAATCCAGACACAAACGCAACAACGCCTTGGAACGTCGCCATTCAATTCAACGCAGGTTTGGTTTCCGTTCTGTTCTGCAAACCCCAAAGAAAAAATTAAAATAAAGAAAAAAGAAAAGGAGTAGAGTGCTCGTAGGCCGGAGAAACAAGCAAAGCTAACGATGCAGGATAAAAGCAGTCAACAAAAGACTTCAATGGCTGTGGAAGTAGTAACTGACCTGCAGTAACACTCACACCCAACCCCATTGGGTACAGTAATAATCTCCCTCTTTTGCTTCTAAAAAAATAATACTCCAATAACAATAAGCTTCTCTTTTCCAAAGCCTACCAACACACCAACCAAGCCAGCATCATTGATAGGCTCAGCATTTCCCTTCTTTTTAATCACCACATAAAATGCTGGACAGAGATGATCATCTGCTCTCTTTTTTCCCCCACTCTCTCTTTGCCTCACTCAAGAAGATGATTGGCTCTTACTACAATCCTAGTACTACTCCAGCTAGTAGTTGTTGTTACAGTGGCTTACTATAATACTTTAACAGAGATGAGGCATTGCAGAAGAGATGATAGCATTCATTCAGTCACAAGGGTGGCAATTGTAGCTTGTTTGACCAGCCTTTGGCTTTGGTCCGAAAGGGAGCTCTAACTTTGAACAGTGAGAGCGAGCTCAGCTCTTAACCCAATGGGGCCATAGGTATGTGTGCACTGTGCAGTTGGTTGTGCCTCACTCCCACATGCTGTGCAAAAACCCATTTCTTTACCTGCCCCATTCATCTCCTTGAGTTTAATACTACCTCCGTCCATCCTAGGTTGCTATATTTTAGGACGGATGGAGTAAGAATCTAAGGGCTTGATCAAGAGTTTCTGGTACCTACGGCTTCTGCCAGGATCAGAATTTCTCCCAAACAATATAACTTTTCGTCCAGATTTTAAGAATTTGTACTGTAGAATCCAAAAAATGAACTAGAAGCCTCAGCTTCTTCAAATTCTCAGAAGCTAGCTACCAACCAATTGCTTCTTGGAATCTTAAGCTCCCAAATAAACCCTGAGTTTAATAAGAGTAGTTAGGATGGGTGTGCCCTTCTCAATTTGGTTATGGTTTGATTCTCGTTTAAGCATTGTTTGTTTCAAAAAAGATTCTGGTTTAGATTCTTTTGGGATTGTTGGATTGAAAAAAAACACAAGAATATGGAAATGCAGGAAATAGAGTGTCATGGTTAGCTCAATCCTACATGAAATAGAAACATGTGAATTTAGAGGATAGAAAACCATAGGAATTCTAAATTACACACTTTATTAGAATAGATAAAAGAGGATAGATAAAGAAATATTTACCTTGGACTTAAATGAAAAACATGAACTTTGATTGGTTCTCTAGTAAAAAGCGGAGGACTCAAAGAAATCCTATACGATTTTTTGGAATATATTCCTATAATTCAAAGGACTACATATGAAAATTTCCCATAAAATTCCTTGGTTCCAAAATACTAGGCCTTAAGCATTGTATAGCACTTATGTTTGATCTCCCACCTCCCTGTGTAAATGTCTTTATTGTGTGTGTATTTGTGCATGGCCTTCAATGGTGAGAATTGAACTGAAATTCATGCTCATCCAAAGAAATTGCCAAAGTTCTAGTGGGTAAATATCTCTCGGTGTGATTTTCTAACCATCATTTTCCTCTGTCCTCAAGATATAAACAAAATTAAAACGTGATTACGTGAAGCACTTTCCCTTTATCATTAATTCCATGACATCAAGATAAAACAAAGTCAATATAAGGCATGATAAATTCACAAACGCGTGCAGCCATCTCCAGACTCGAACAACAGCGAGAGATGCAAATTGAACTTTTTGTTTAGTTCTTGTGGGAAAAGGTTGTCAGGTGTAGCTTAAGTTTGATAATAGTTGAGCCCATAAGATTGAGATTCTAACCAGGATTCGGGATCAATGACAAGGCAAAAATAATAATATATACTATTACTATACTAATTTTGTATTTTTTTTATCAGCCTGTGAACCTGGTACTTAGGAACTAATTAAACAAGGATACTCTCTCCTAACACCTTTTCTTCACTGGCCTTCTTTCATTTCAAGCTAGCTAGCAAAAGAGAAGAATGTTGTAGCACCTAAGTAACATAATGATTTGCCCACTCTGCCCTAGATTCGACGAGGATTCGAGATCAGGCTAATGTGCTAATTAATTTATATATCGCGTAATTAACTCTACTTGATCTGTTCTCTTTCATATGACCTGTGCTGAAGTGTTGTGTGTATATTACGCTTATGCGGTGGCATAAAAAGTATAAGAACAGTTTAGTTATATAGTGACACTTAAAAGCAAAAAACAAGTGATATATACAATAATACAAATGAAATTAAAAATAATTAAACCCACATGATCCTACTCACTCAAGCTAGTGTAGCAATCCGGAACTTTTGCTTAATTACGGTGATGTTCTTTTCTTCTGATGATGATGAAGAAGATTAAGTTTTTTACGTAAAACGAGGTGGTAGTAACGTACGACTAATTGGATTTTAATTATTACAAACTTGAAAAATAGATTAATATGATATTTTAGAGTAACTTTCATGTAGAAAGTTTTCGCACGAAACGTACCGTTTAGCAGTTTGAAAAACATGCCATGAAAATTTTAATCTTCATCAAACTCTTGACGGAGAAAAGAACAAGACCTACAACGAATTTTATTATAAATTATTTTGTTTGGTGTAGATTGTAGTATTGTAGTAGTAGTAGTAGAAGTACAAGGTAGATGATTTTTCTGATTTGACATGTCCTTCTTCCTAGGCATACATATTCACAAGGCTACCCTAGTACAGTAGTACTAATATACGGTACTCTTTTATAACTCCAATCGTTACCTACGGCCTATCACGTTGATGATCACACATGGCTGTCATTGTTCCCAGCAGAGTTAAAATTAACTCCCTAATTTTCCCTTTTGCTAGTAACATGGCTGTGCATTTTCTCCCATTTAGTTAGATTGTTTTTTCCATGAACTTATGCAATTGGGAATATGCCAGAAGCGGGGATCCAACAAAAGTTCTATTAACCAAAAAAAAAAAGTTTCTCATGGTTTTCTCAAGGAAAGGTTGTCATTATTTTGTTGATTTGTTTCATAAAACTACATGTTTTATGATTCAAGTTGTAGAAAACTACACGTATTTTAACACTTGGCACTTAAGTATATATATTTTGGTAGTTTAATTTCACAAAACCACACTAAATGGATTCACCCGTGAGATGACGTGGTTGTTTCACCTAGAACGAGGACATGGCATCCTATTAACAGCCAACGCACGAAATTAATAGGATGCCACGCCCTCATCCTAGATGGAACAACCACGTCATCTCACGGGTGAACAAGAGAGAGAAAAGGGAAAAGATAGATGATATGGCACGCTGACATGTGGGGCCCACGTGGGTCCCACGCTGACTCAGCCGCCACGTAGACCAAAACCGGGGTCAAAACCACCGAAGGACCTCGGATGACCGGTTTTGTATAGCTAAGGGACCCCCACATATCTGGTTTTGCGGTTCGAGGACGTTGGGCCTGTTTACTTTGATGCCATTTTTAACCTTACCAAATTTTAGTAAAGTTGCCAAAAAAAAGTGGCTACATTTAGTTTGCTGTTAAATTTTGGTAACTATATAAGAAATCCTGCCAAACCACGTAAGCGTCACGTCAATACCACGTCAGATGAAGGCTGAGTCAAATTAACCACGTAGGCGCCACGTCAGCAAAAACAGCCACCCAAACCGCCTTGGGACCTATATTGCACCGGTTTTGACAGTTGAGGGACCCGTTGTATCTGGTTTTGCGGTTGGAGGATGAAAATCGGATTTCTTGACAAGTTAAGGGACCTCAGATGAACTTATTCCTACTATATATGGTGGTGGGTCTTACAAGCCCATTTTAGTCAACTAGGCCCAGGTTGTTATTAGTTTGAGCCCACTAGGCCCAACCACCCTCTCTTCCATATTAATCGGGGAATCTATCGGTTAGTTAGGAGTTGAGTTGACCAACTACCTTTCGCCGAGCTCGCGGAGAGAAGAAGGGATTCCAGTGGAGGACGCCATTTCCCATCTGCTCGATCCCCTCCTCCTCCTCCTCCTAGGGTTTCCTGCTCCTCCGCCCGCCTCGCCTTGCTGCTGCCGTTGTTGGTTGGTAATCTCTCTCCTCCTCCATCGTCCCCTTACCCAGATTCGTCGTGCTCAGTTTGGTGACGATCTGTCGTCACCACCGGGAGGGAAAATCCCCACTGTTTTAGTGAACTTGTTGGGTCTTGGCTGGTGGTGGTGGGGTGATGCTGGTAGGGGAGTGGGCTAGGAGGAATAGATCGGCCGATGCGATGGATTGGGAGTTCGATCTAACTCCATTCCCGCCCAATTCGGGCTAGGGGAAGAGGTGTCGTCCTGATTGGGAGGGATTGTTAAGATTGCGTGCGTCAGTAGATGAAGCGAATGGGAGGACGCAAGGGGACTTTTGAAAAATTAAATATGTTGTTTTAGTCTTTTGAATTGTGATAGCTTCGCTTGCCTGGATCGAGATGTGTCATTGTCGTGCGAAGAAATTAAATTACTCGATGCCATGCTGTTAAAACTCCATTTTTGTGTTACTGATTTTGTCTGATCTCAATTGGCATATGCAGGTGCGATGGCTCTCACTTCGGCTCAACGGATTGCTCTCCCTGTCTCTTTCTTTGGCCTTCTCTCGTTCTTACTTGGTGTCATCGCAGAAAACAAGAAGGTCCATCGCTACACTTACTAAAATACTCGTTCATGTTAATGATGTTTTGTCTTGTACACATCTTTGAAAGGTTTCTACTACCGTTTAAGAAATAATAATAATAATAATGATGGAAGGCTTATCTGTGGTTTTGTCAATAGACACTATGATGACCACTTGGTGCAATTTCCCGATACACTTTTACTGTATTGTGGGGTAGCAGCAAATCTTCTGCTGCGCAATATCTTTCATCAACTGCCACTCACTATGAACTTTTGAAAATTGTTACTTGATGTGAATTTTATTTGGTCTTTGATGCAGCCTCCTTATGGAACTCCTATCAAAGGAAAGGATGTTGTCATCTGCAAGTTCCCAAGTGACCCAACTATTGCAATGGGAAGCCTCTCCGTGGTGTCACTTGTGTTAACCACCATCGTAGGGCATGCCGCTATCTTCTATCCATACAAGAGCAAGTCTGTTCCTCGCAGAGCATTATTTCGAAGCGCCAGCTTATCTGTGTTCTTCGTTATTGCTGAGTAAGTGATTCTCAGCTCCGCAGCTAACAATTTCATGTGCATTTGAAGCAGTAGTATCTGACATTGATGCGGATCCACCTCATCGAGCCTTCATTTGATTATGATTAGCTACAAAATTATTAATAAAAAAATACATATTTGTTTTGTGGAATCATTGCCTTAGATGGACCCTAAAGGTGTTAGTAGTTCTATTAATCGTGTACAGTTCCATAGATTAATGCTAAGCTGTGCCAATGACACATTTTTTTTCAGATCAAAAGAATTACCTGTATTCAAAATTTTTAGTGGGACTAGCTTAATTCTGCTGATATTTGAGAATCTCGACATTGCATTTTGTTTTCCTGCTAACTCCATCGATAAATTTTCATCATCTATTCTTGTGAAATCAGGCTTGTCTCAGCTCTGGCGTTTGCAATGTTGCTCTGGGCAACGGTCACCGAGGGTCTTCACCGAAGCAACAACATCCACCATGACCTGGATACCCAGTGCCCTACTGCGAAGACTGGCCTTTTTGGAGGAGCTGCTTTCCTGGCCCTTGATGCTGCTCTCTTCTGGCTTGTTTGCCAGATGCTAGCTCTCAATGCAAGGTCTGACTATCTGGATGAGGATGACAAGGGCGATTACGGCCAGGTTTTTGCTTCTGATGTTGATGGCACAAAGGTCTGAGGCTTTGACTGGGCAGGGTTTCATATTTAGGGTCACCTAGCTATATTATCTTATCGACAAAGCTGGTTCGATTAGCTCTCTAAAATCTGTAGATATGTGCTATGCCAGTTGCAAAGTCGTATATATAAGGGTATTTGCTCATTGCACGTTTAAGCTTACGTTGTGAAACAATAACAGTATTCTCAGTATGGTCCGTCTGTTAGTAATCTTCGTGGAGCTAAGTGTCCTACTATTAATTTTTCTAGTGTTACTCTGTGTTTTTCTGTGACGCTGATTCTTGAAGTATAAATCTAACATTGTGGGAGATATAGATATAGATAGGTTAAGATAAATGAAGTACTTTTTTTTTCCGGTTGTTTAAAATAGTGGGAGTTGGATGCGGAATCCTACACGGATCGAGGTCATGCTTGGGAGCTTAAGATTTCTGGTTTTATTTATTTTTTAGATTTTATAACTATAGCTTCTCAAAATTTATTTGAAAAACTGAACTATCTGAGATGCTTCTGATACTAGCAAAAGCTAAAGCTATAGCTGCCACAAGAGCTCCTCCAAGCAGACCCTGATTACATAGACGTTCTCACGTGCACATGTACATTCGATTACACGAGAGAATCTGGCTAATTGGACGGCAAAAATTCAAGGCGCAGAGATCAGATCGTGCAGGTTCGGTTGTTTGATTCAACACGACGTACTTATAATTAATTAAAGAGTCAGGAGAGCTTAACCCCGGCGTACTAATAATTAATTAAAGAGTCAGGAGAGCTTAACCCCGATTATATAGTAGTAACTATGATTTGCTTATTCGGAACTTTTACTAATTTCTTCGTCTGATATTCTCCCATTCTTACTCTGTCCTTTTCTTACTAATATATTTTCTTCTCCCAAACCTATGCCCTCGTTTGGCATATCGTATACTCCATTCGTCCCATAAAAACTCAACCTAAAAATTAAGAAGTGACATAATATAGTACAATAAATTCTTAATCTAAAAATTGAGATGTGACATAATATAGTATAATAAATCTGGACAGCTAGATTATGTTCTATCTCAATCTGAACAATTCTGTCCATATTTGTTGTAATCGATTATATTCAATCCCAATTCCTAGGTTGAGTTTTCTTTTGGAACAGAAGGAGTAAGTTATAACGTTTTATCGACGAACAAAATATAATTTAAAGGTTAAACTTGTATGTAAATGTTCTTAATGATTTAAAAGTCAACAGTAAAAGAATAAACTAGAATAAAAAACCCAAAATTAATTTCAAATTTCAAATTTAAATTTGGTAGCGTCTCTAGGTGTCTATGTTTGGTTGGATGAGTTTTTAAGAAGGGATCGCGAGTTTAAATGGATGAAGACTTCACATTATCTAAACAAATCTCAACCATCCATTGCTAAGTTCCTAATTTAAAATGGCTTCATATATACCGGGTAAAAAAGATACCCTTCTCTAGAAAAAAGAAAGTCTTCATCCATCTATACTATGTGTCAATTCCAAGGTTTAGGATTAAAAATTAAATTCTCATATGAGTCTCACCATCATCAATTCCCTTATCGAAGGACCTGTTTAGTTCCTAAAAAGTTTTTTCCAAAAACATCACATCGAATCTTTGGACATAAGCATAGAGCATTAAATATATATTTTTAAAAAAACTAATTGCATAGTTAGGAGGGAAATCGCGAGACGAATCTGTTGAGCCTAATTAGTCCATGATTAGCCATAAGTGCTACAGTAACCCACATGTGCTAATGACGGATTAATTAGGCGCAAAAGATTCGTTTCGCGGTTTCCAGGCGAGCTATGAAATTAGTGTTTTTTATTCGTGTCCGAAAAACCTTTCCGACATCCGGTCAAACGTCCGATGTGACACCCAAAAATTTTCTTTTCGCGTACTTAACGGGCCCTAACCCCGGCTGGTCGAGCGCCCTGGCAGCCCAGCTTCGCACGAGATCTTGTGCAGCCAGGCGAAGCCTTCGCATCGCGTGCCTGCAGCCATCCCCGGTAAGTTGCTGTTAATCACGATTTGTGTGAATTACTCGTTATACAATGCCCACCTCAATTCCCTGTGACTTGTAATATCAGTAGAAATCATTTATTAACAGCATTTTTCTCTTTTAAATCATGCACCAACACCAGTATTGCTACTTTGTTTAGTAGCACTCAGTATGGTGAATTTGATTCACATTATTTTCAGCCAATATGTTTGGTTGAATTTTCAAGCTCTCTACTTACATGATAGGGAGTAATATATTCCACGTTATTGTACAGCCCATGTGTCAGCTTATTGCAAGTTTTGGAAGTGAAGCAGGCACATGGTAACAGTAGCTTCGAGGTATTTTTCATATTCAACTTATGTACACGAATAATTCTAAAAGAAATTCAAGCGCATGTTCATTCAGTGTTGAGTCATTTCGTGCTGATTTTCCCCTTAGCAGATTGAGGATGCTATTTCCTATATTTAGGTTTGGCTACAAATACTGAAAAAATTGATGTGATTTTCCATTGGATAATTTTGAATATCTCAGCTGCTGGGCTGAGCCGCTGCTCACCGTCACTGCTGAGTGTTTCTTCACAGTTTAGTTCACGTATGGCTTTGTATGTATTAGGTGTTTTCTGAAGACGGTGAAATAAATCACCTATAAGATCTGATCTTTGGAGGATAATATCTTATGTTGAAGATTATTATACTGAAATTCTGCGATTGCTTTGCACCTTTGTTCCCTAAAATATGTGATTCACTTGAATGCCATTAATTCCTAGCAGTATTTGTGCAACTGGCTGCATCGAAAATTATATTTTGTAAGATGTTTACATCTGAACCCCCTGTACATAAAACTTGCTATTTCTTTTAAATCCAATCAAAGATTCTCCTGATATGGAGGTACACAGTACATAAATATATTTTTTCTATAGATCATTTTTCTAAAGGTGATTGATAGCGTGGCTGGTCTTGCTATATCAATTTATTGTTATCGGATAAAACACACAAAGCTGGAAAACTAGGGATGCACGTTCAAAGACTGGAAAGTAGCTGAGAATGTTGTTGGGTGATCCTCGCTAGTCGCTTCTGCAGTTTTTTTTTTTCTTCAGGTGTTAAGATCCTTTGGTTAATTTTGGTTTTGAAATGCAGCTCAAAAGATCAAGTCATTGTGGATTGCAGAATGAGAGGGTCACGTTTTGAAGTAACTGCAGTCAGCATGAAGCTATTGTGTAGATACTAGATACTGGTGTTGGATTGAGAGGGTTGCATTTTGAAGTTACTTTGGTTGGCATGAAGCTATTGTGCAGATACTGTATACTGTTTTTTTTTTAATAAAAAAAGTTGGATACTGGAGTTCCTGTGACTAATTGAAAATCATAGCTCTCTTGGATTGAGCCTTCCAAGCTTTGACAAGTTAGATTTGAGCGTGTTTGCATATTTCGTACGAGTACAGGAAAATATGCATTACATTTCCATGATACTAGAATATGGAGTAATCTGGAATTAGATGGTTTACGAAGAATGTGGTGATATTTTAGTGCTAAATAATTTTATCTTTTCTCTCTTTTTCTTTATATTAATCTTTAATCTATCTCGTGGATTAGCAACTGAAAACAAAAAAACTTTTTATATGCGTGTCTTTAGCGATTAAAAAGGGCATACTGTAAAATGAACTACGACAAAATACAACAAATCCAACTTCAAAATTAAGTTTTGAAATTTTAATTTTAGCTTTCAAGCATAAGAGAGACGAAGCTGATATTGTTTTCTTATTTGTGTTATTATATAATTGCACCGTAGCGTTAGCACGGGTATATTACTAGTTAAAAAAATTTGCTTGCTAGTACCATGCATTCTTAAAAAATTGTCTTCTTTTGTTCAGTCGAGTGGAACAAATGTCTGACTCTGGTGCTGATACCACACCATCCCAACCACCTGCAGAATTCTGCCAGTCAAAGGAGGAAGATTCAACCATGTATGATGTCTTCCTTATTTTATTTTGTCCTTCTGGAAGTGGTAGATGTTTGATAACGTTGCTTGCAGTTTCCTATGCTTTCAATCTTGCGTTATAATCTTGTTTATGTGTGAAACCTTCTATGACTTTTACTTTCGAAAATGCTGTGCTTGATGGCATGATCTTATTAATAACTACTGCGCATTGTTGTGGGAATTTTGTATGATAATAGTAGAAATAACATGTAAGATAGCTAAATGACTTTATATAATTTTCATCTTTGGCTGACTATTGAAAAACAAAACTAAGGTGATATGATTTTATAAGAGGAGAAAATGAGGGAGATAATTTGGACCATAGATCAATCATCCAAGGGCTACAAATAATTAAAGTTTTGTGGCTTAATGAGAGATGAGAAAAATAACATTAGCTACATTAGTTTCATGGTTTTGCCTTCATTGTTTCGTATCTCACAACCGTCACACTGATTGCCTCGTGTTCCCGATAGTTTAGTCCAGCTCCCATAGTCCCATTACACAGGCATTTATGTAAGAGAGCATCAATAAGTAATGTACCGCGTCATGTCTTGTCCCCTCATTTTTATTGCTCCTATGGCGGCATGAGTATTCCAGTCATTTATTAACTTGGGCAATCACTTGCTTGTATTATACCAAAACAGATTAACATGTACCCATGTCTAAGCTAGAATAGATTGCAGTGGTAATTGCGCATTGTTACATCTGCACCATTCATCTCATTTTTATTCATGCTTACATCTGCTCCCATAGTCCAATTATGCATTCTTTGTTGTTTGGTATTGCCAATCCATGAGCTGCATCTAACATGTTGACTTATTGTTACTGTAGGCTTAAGTGTTTTTTTTTCTCGCATTAATTGTGCTCATATATCAGGGGTCAGGACAATACTTTTAACTTATTTAAAAAATTGTATGCTTTTTAGGGTAAAAGAACAAATAATATAACCTGCTGAAAACATTGTGGATATTACTGTCAAACTAAGCATCCTTTTCATTATTGAATATCGTGCTATGTTTTTTAAATTGATTTGAATCGGCAACATGCTAACTTTATTAAGATGTGGTATTTGCTTAGGGTCAAGGCTGATGCTGTCGGCTTTCATGAACAAGACAAGTTACCTCATCAGATGTCTCAATTGTAAGGATTTGTTCCATGTGTTTATTCTTCATATTTTGACGTGTGCATAACGTGCAGAACATGGAATATGTTCTTAAAAGGTCATCATGTGCGCTTTTGGCTAATTTGGCTATTTGCCTATTACCAACTTTATTTCATCTTAAGAGCAACAGACTGAATTAATGGAAAGTACCGTTCTAGGTTTCTATGCTCTACTCCCTCCATTTCATAATATATGGCAATATCAGCTGGGTACATAGATCAAGAAATTTTAAAAGCTAACAACAGTACAACACAAAAGGATAAAATGACATTGCTATCTTTTCTATGGTAGTACTGCTTAGCCACAACAATAAGAACTAACAGTAGTACTAAAATGGTGATAATAGCATTAAAACAAGCTTTGGTATAAGGCATTACATGTTCAAAAAAGGGAAAATTTGAACCATGCCACACAAATTTTGCAAAATTTGTGATATGCCACCTGACTCATGTGGGTCCTACATGTCATTGAGATACGGGTGGCATATCTCAAATTTTGGAAAATTAGGGTGGCATGGTTCCAACAAACCCGGGAAAATACTGCAAAGAAAAATTATAGGCCGGCCCTGTATTACGAAATTGAGGGAATACCTTACAAACTAAAGAAAATGTTTCTACGTGGTGCTAATAAAATGTCTTATATAGTATTATTATTTTGTTATCATTACAATGAACTCTAAATTAAATAGGATGGCATCTTCCAAATACATAATTTCTAATTGGACTTTAATGGGAGATTGTGGGAGGGAGATGTTTTGGCATGGACGGGCAGCATCTATCGGTTCAGCAAGGAAGCAACGGTAGAGAAGACACAAGACATGGATGTTCTGGGTTTTCTGTCCTGGTTCTTCAGGAACAGTTTTCTCTGTGCTGGTGAACAGAAACTCTCTCCTTTTGCATTAGTAGCAATGTAGACATAGTAGTAGTAATTAGAGACAATGATTGTCTTATGTGCTGACTAAGCTGAGTCGAGCTCATCCTTTGCTTCCTTCCTTGATATTCTCCCCTTGGACCTACCTAGCAGTCCTCTTCGCTAACTGTTGGGCATAGCGCTGGCACACCATGGCCAGACGAGCTCTCTTCCTGATCCAACAATCCCCTTCCACTTGAATCACCCTACCCTTTGACCTGGCTAGCAGCCATGACACCCCACCCACATTCATTGCCACTGACTTGTCAGTATACCATGGATGCCGATGAGATCTCTCCCACAAACTGCTGGAGTTCATTGGCCAAGGGTATTGAGACAGAAGGGACTTCTGCTTTTCATCAATCTTGCTTGTCATACTTTCTGTCATTACTCGTCAGTTTGGTGGTTCTTTTTAAGGTCTTAATTTATGAGACAAACAATTGGGAACTGATTGTTTCGACTTCTGGTCACATGGGTTCTGATTAATGATTATCTTGTAATCGTTTTTCTATTCTAATTGAAATTCATTCCTCCTTTTTTAATTACAAGCGCTTAACAAACAAATGCATTCTTAATTGCTAATGTTGTTTCTCTATTCAGGTTCAGAACCCAATCATCTGCAGGAACCCATCAGTCCTCACAGCAGAATTATTCAATCATGTACCAGATGGTAAAGAAAGCTGAGCTGGAGGAGCAAGGACGCAGTGTAGCACGATACATTCGTAAATTATATATCCAGCGGTGCGGTCTCTAATACACTACTTGTTTACCCTTTTGTACATAAATTATATATGCAGTGGTGCGGTTTCTAATACACTACTTGTTTACCCTTTTGCACAAAAAAATATTTAATAGCTCTATTGTATAAGACCCCTTTTGCAAGTATTTGCACCACAAAGTTGCTTGTTTATTTATGTTGTAGTTTCTGGTTATGTAGTATTCCTTCTCCAACAAATGTGGACTTATTTGCTAATATCACACTAAGTTCTCCCATCTTCTGCGCTGTTTATTCATCCATCATTACTTTCTATGTTGTTTTACAAAGACGACAAGTTGTCTTGTTCTTGTAGGTACAGTTGAAGTTTCTATGAAGTATATCGTTAACCCCATTAATTGCTCTTTTTTCACACCAATACAAACTATGTCGTCATCATTACAAGACATGGTCGATTTTGTTTCTAAAAAATACTAATTAGATGCTTCCCTTTTCAATTTTCGATACCATTTCTACAAAGTTATTGATTCTTTCAGATGCAAGAAGTTGAATATTGAGTTTGAGGAGGACGAGGAGCCTGAAGAAGTGCTACATCCAAGTGACGCCGGTCCTTTTCAACACACTGATAAAGAATATGCCACTCCAAACCCTAATGATGTTGGCCACTTGTCAGAAATACCATCACAACAAGAACAGGCTGAAATGCCACGTCTTCCTTGGTAATTTCCCTATAGTTACATTACAGTCCTTTTGATTTATCTCTTGGAACACAATTTTCTTCTATATTTATGTTGACCCATGGTCTAGATGTATTCTCATGCAAGAACATGTAAAATGTGTTAACATAGTTTTAATTGCATGATCTTTTATATGTATAAAAAAAATATCCATTCAACTTTCAACTATTTGCTCTGGTAACTTGACTCCAATGGCTTGCAAGAAACTATTGATACTATAAATGTAACCATAAGATGTCTGGTCATGCTCTTCCTTCTCATTCTTGAGTCGAATATATCTTTGGAAATTTGGATTGTTTTTGTTATTCTGATAATCGGACAATTTAATATTTGTAAATGATAGTTATGTTTTTTTATTTACGATTTTAAGTATATATTATAAAATATTGAACTCCTTGTCATCATTATCTAATATTATTATAAATGATTTTTTCTTTGATTTCCAAGCCAAAAAAAATGATTATTTGTTCAGAAATAAGTGTTATGTTTTGTATATATGTTTCTGGTTTGATATTTGTAGCGTGCTAGTCTTTATGATTGTTACAATGACAGACTATTTTTGGAATGAAACACAGCTTAAACAAACCAGTGGAGTATTGCATGTCTGATGAGTACATCAATCTGCTAGACAAGAAAGCAAAGGCCTTTTTTAGTAGGGTGAGCCCGGTGAAGCAACGTTCTCGGAAAGAAACAATTGCGAATGGACTTCAATATTTGACCGAGGAAGCATTCTTAGCGTTCAGAAACTATATTGCAGAAAAGGATGCTTTTGAGGTTTGCGACTTTGCATAAAACCTACTAGTATATTTCATCTTATTATCATTGTTATCGCTCTTTCTTATTTTAAGATTCTTTTAGGAAGTTGATTACAAGTTTGGTGAAATATTGCACCACTGCTTTAGTGTTGAGGAATACAGGAAGGTTTATTGCCACTATAATTTCACTGTTGAGATGAAGAATAAGGATGAGGAATGCTGGACCTCTAGGCTTTATTTTGCTGAAACAAAGCTGATGCATGGCGTCAAGTATTATTTTTGCACTCCACTTGAGGCAACTGATGATGGTATGTGTTCTTGCCTGTTTCTACTTAAACTTTGTTGTTCAAACAACACTGTACTCATGGCATGTTCTTTTATAATCTAACACTGTATTTTGTGTCACATTGTTAGCCAAAACTTCAGCAGGGACCGGTCTTCTTTTTATTCCGTTCTTTTTTTTTTATCTAAAGCAAAGCATCATCTTATAATTACTCCACTGTTTGGATTAAATTAGTGAAAAATGTGAACCATGAATCTTTCATTTGGGATTATCATTACACATTTATAACACTATTGTGGGTTTCAGTTGCCACTTGATGCTGGTAAAGGAAAGATGATTTTCCTCGTTTAAGAATAGAAAAATCTTTTAAGATGCACAATATATGTAGGATTTGCTACTGAATGTTTCACTGACATATTGCTCAAATAAATACTTAGTATGATAATTGCGATGTGAATAAATAGTATTAAGTTGTTTTCTCATGCATGTTGTATATCTTATTTGTATTGATCATATCTACGCTAACCTTAGAGCAAGTAATAGAAAGTCCCCACTTGAATATGTGATTCGTCTTTCTTTTTTCTCGAACGCGCAAAAGGATTGCACGTCAATATATTAGGTGATTCGTCTTTCTGATGATGAAGAAGATAGACGGAAATAACTAGTAAGGCTTGTGTGCTGAAGTACTGAATACATCTAAATGAATTGTGCAAGCTAAATCCATACATAATTAACATAGCAGAAATTGTAAATACAATGAAGTTTACCTCACTATTGGAAACCGTGCCTCGAAAACATAAAACTAGGTGTACGTTGTGAGTACTTGATTTGGAGATGTAGGCAGGCCCTATAGTGTAAGCTATTAGGATGATGAGGATATAATTTTCCATATCATCACAGGTAGTACACTTTTATGTCCTCACAAAAATTGGTACTCTTGTTGGTTGTATTTGAAAGAAAAGGCATGTCTGTTAGCAGTATTAGTTGCATTTAGTCTAGTTATACATGGTTTTCACATTGGTTTTGGATCTTGATGAGGAGTTGAGTCCCTATTTTCCTCTTAACTAAATATATTGAACCTTAGTTTCGTTAGTTTTTACCAGTAGTAGTATTATTGTTATCCACTGCATGATACACGGTTCACATCAAATCAAATTTCTCTCTTCTTTTCCGACCACTGTTATTATTGATGTTTTCTGTTCCTGAAGGTTGTTGCAATGCATGCAAAAACCAAGGTGTTAATGAGCTCAAGCACCCATCTGAAGGAGGCTACGAGAAAGGTCAAAGTAGCACTCGGTGCCAGTTCTTTGATGAAGATTCTGATGAGGAATGCTGAAGAAATCAGTGCTTGTGTTTCCCCCACTGAGCTAACCAACAGCTTGTCCAATAGTATGTTAGTGCTGAATGTTGACTTAATAGTCACTGCTGTAATGTTCCAAGTAGTAGGCTGTTTACCTTGTAGGCCAATAATTATATATGTTTATGAAGTACTGTTTGTCTAGTTGAAGGTGTTGCGCCAAGTGAGATCCACATAGGCAAATCAAGATTAATGCTGTGGATGGCGTTGGCTCAAAGTTGGTCTAATTAGCTCCAAAATCTGATACTTCCTCCGTCCCAATATATTGCAACCTAGGATAGGATTAGACCTATCCTATCCCATCCAGGTTGCAATATATTGGGAAGGAGGGAGTATATGTTATGCCAGTTTATATAAGGTTATTGCTGACTGCATCTTTCACTGTAAACAATAACAGCATTCTTCAGTATGGTCATTTCGCTAGTAACCTTCGGGGAGCAAAGTGCCCTATTATTAATTGTTATTGTGATGTTGCTGCCTTTTTCTATGATGTGATTCCAGCTCCTGAAATCTGAACCTTCGGGAACCCCATATCGAAGCAGCTGGATGATTGTACCATTCTTTTTAAAATGTTGAACACTTGCAGAGAACTCGTATGTTGCAAGGGATTTCAGATAATGTTCTCAAACCCACGAATCACAACAGTTTAATATAACCACATAATAAGGATCAGTAGCTAAACGAACCAAAAGATCATGGTCAGCTATACACCATATGTTTTGTTGCAATAAAATTTGACATTGCTTGTGCATGTCATGCCTGTAAGCTTGTTTTACAAGCTCAAAAAAAAGGGGGAAGAATTATGATTACCATGCCAGTCAGTCATCCTAGTAGGCTTGCTGCTGTTTTGGATCTTCCACTAAACCCTTCTGCTTCAGGACGAACCAAGGCGTACATGGCCTTCAATTTGGATGTCAGACACCAGTCTTCATGCCTTGGCAGTCATCAATCTCATAATTCTATACTGGGTCACACATCAAAACCACTGGTTGTGATTTGCCTTCAAAACCACACGAGCATTACTATACGTACAAGCCCAGTGGTTGTCTTGTGAAAACTCCTCAAGGACCTCCTCTACATCTGGTGATCAAAGTAAATGATGCATTGATGAACCCTGCATCCAGATAAAAGGAGCAGCTCTCAGGAAGCAGTATTTTCATTCGACCTGGAAGAAAGCAAAAAATATAAGTATGTTTCCTGGAGCACAGATATCACAAGTATTCTGTTCAATACATAAGGTCAACACTGCAAAAAAATATCAGATAATTCTTGGATTCTTTTCTCTCAGCTCATGACATGACTGATACTGCACTTCTAGAACTAAATACTTAGACTAGGTGTGACTGCCAGCAAAACATGGAGGAACCTGGTCTAAAAATACTAGGATAGAAAAAAAAACACTTGTTTAACCAATGGCCTTTACTAACTGGCAGTTCAAGTTTATACTGTGCATTTAAAAAAAAAATCAAAATTAGTTCTGATCTGGGAGATAAGTTAAGCTATTTAAATGAGAAAGACTTAATTAAGCCTACATACATGACTTATTACATGTTTCGTCGGTCCGGTTCTTTGACATAGGCATACAAGTAACATTCGGAAAAAAGATGCACTTTTTTCTAGCTTATTAAATGATTGATACAATTTATTTGTTGTAGTATGACTACCTGTGAAAGAAACACCAAGTTAATCTATCCCTTTTACCTCCTCTCCAGCAAGCCGGCTACTTGTCCTTTTCTTCAGTTGATACTTTCCTAAGACTCAATATTACTCCACCACTTAGACATGTGGTAACAATAGCAAGTGAAGCTTCAGTTGGTATATGATAACCTGCCACAGATCAACATTGTCATCTGGTGTTGCTAATGGAGAAACCAAAACATAGCTTGAACCGCAATGTATATAAGAAAGTATTGACAATTGCATGCACTAATGTGGTTTCTAGTTGCTCACCAAAAAAGTCAAAGACCATCTTTGTCCCTATGAAGCCCAAAACTATACCAATTGCAGGCTGCAAAAAAAAAATGCCAATAGCAATAAGAGGAACAAGAAGTAGATAATTGAGAAATATATGGATATATGCTAATGTCCATGGGGTTCAGTAACACCTGCTAGTAATCACTGCTCTACAACGAATATCAATAGTGATGAATGCCAAGTTGTTTATTAAGTATGACTATGAAATAGCTTAAGGAATTTTAGGTATTAGATACACCACAGTATTCATAAATAGGTAAATAACTCTACTATATTTAAAAGAGCAAGTGGATTTGTACCTGCAAATAGTCCAATTCAGACATGCTTTCAGAAATGAGTACGTAGAGTGACCTCAAACCTATAGAGTAATTTTTCAAGGTAAGCGCTTAACAATGTGTGAAGAGTGCATAAAATGCGTGACATATAAAATATATAGCATCTAATGTTTTCTTTCATGCTTCATTCAACTTTCAGTATGTAACTATGATGTATGTTATTATCAATTTATCATTTACCCAATTACATCATTAGAAGTTACTCAATTACCAAATCAATCACTTGTCTGCAAACTGAGGTATGAACATCAAAGATTGCTATAAACCTAGAGTTGGCGTTATCAAGAGGACATAATAGGGTCATGTGTGCCACATTAGACCATTGTCTGTAATATCCAGATATATAACTAGTATATTTAAATTTTATATGAAATAATCAAGCTGAATGCAGCCCAAATACCTACAGCAAGAAACAGTACTTTTATGGAACAGATAACTGCAAAATTGTGAAAACTAACTCTGAGCATCAACTGGCTGAATGAATGCAGGCTGCAGGTGCTAACAAAAGTAAAGGCTGCAGAAATTCATTGATAAATAGCAAGCTCACGGGAAGTTCCTAGCTAGTGGTAAAAGTTCTCTTGTAAAATTTCTTACATTGGCAAGTGCTGATATGTGCTATGAATAAAAAGAAAGAATTGTTGTAAGATGTGTTCATAAACACAAAAGAAAGAAGGATTACCAGAAATAGCAAAAATATTTGATGATAACACTATAAGTGGATCCCTTGTGACACCAAAAACTGCTGGTATTGAGTCAATCTGTAAATCAGAAATGTCAATCCCCATTCATGTGATCATAAAATAGAAAATGAAACTTTGCACAGGAAAAAGATTGCAAAGGAACCTACAGCGAAAGCAATATCACTTAGTTCGATCACTGCCACAGTCAACAGCAAAGGTGTGGCCTGCAGATATTAACAACAAAAGAAAAGGTATCTTCAGGAAAAGGTAGCTCTTGATGTCAGATTATTGTATTGAATGGTCAACCCAATTTCATCTATATTGTAGTTAGAATCTTTTCTGCACAAGCAGAAGTTGTAAGGGTACTGACAAATATATATACTTCAGATTCTTTAATACGTAGACAGATCAGTTTTCTAATACTATGAAGGCAATCATGTCTAGTACTAACAAGCGTGTACAAGCTGCTGTGAACTTGTGATAATGATCCAGCTTATACTGGACAACAGTCAGACACTTACTTTCCATAAACCTTCTTGAGTTGTGAAAAACCGATCACCATCGTAGTAATCTGACAAAAGAAACATAAGAGTGAGTTTAACCGCAACTGCAAGCGAGTGTATATTAACTTCTACTCATAAGAAGTTCACTTGTGAAGGAAGTGGAAAAAATTTCAGTGAGTATCTGGTCAGTATGGCTATGATCTGGAGCTCACAGTGGAGATTGGTTTCGTTCCAAATAATATAAATGTAATGTCATAAGAGAAACTGAAAATCATCGAATGAAGTTAATTACCAGTGACAGGAATGAATCTTTGGCATGTTTTCACTATGAAATTGTCAGATAGATCAGATTCTTCATCTTCTTCAGCAAATAACTGCCATCATGTTAAGAATGAATATTAGCATCCGTAAACATCACTTATATTTAATGCACTTGAAGTTACTTGAAAGAAGCTTTGCCTAACATGTTGAGGTGTCATTCATTACAATTAAGCAAAACAGAATATTTTTGAAGTGTGACAACTTAGTGCTCACTAAATGATGGAAGGACTAGGTTGAACTATAACAAGATAGCTGGAACAAACAAGAATCCCCAAAAGATGCAAGTCATCATGCTGTTAGCCACTGACTGGTGGAAGGTATATGCCAAATAATTTTTTAAGAATGTAATACATGCACCTGGAGTCCAGGATTGGTTGAGTATTAGAGTATATTGTTGTTAGAGACAGTGATGGGACTGAAATTTCACAGGAAATAAAACAGGTAGATTTTTGTAAAATGACAGTGAGAACTTGTCATTCTCATAAAAGGAAGTTTTGGGTGAGCAATAATAGCATCATATATTTCCATTTCAAACATGGTAAAGTAACTTAGTACACCAAAAGGAGAATAGAAGAAAAGAAGCATTGATCGATCCACCTTATACGAAGTGAATAGCAGGATCAGAGCCAATAATAGGTTCACTGCTTCAAACCTCTACAGGAAAAGAGAAGTTAAGAAGAATTACTGCAGGATCATAGAACTAAGAAGATAAGTGATGTTAACATGTGAGAAAAAAACAACCTGAATCGTAGCTGCTCCTAGGGTGATCATCACCGTGCGGAAGATAACTGCTCCAGCAATACCATAAGAGAGCACCCGATTCTTGTTTTGAATACCACAAAAATGTGAGAAGAAAAGGATGAAATAGACATGGGCATTATCTACCAAACTAACTACTAAATCATACCTGGTATTCCTGTGGCACTTTAAAATACTTGAAGACCAGAACAAAAACAAAGAGATTGTCTACTGACAAACTCTGTTCCAATAAATATCTGTTATACAACAGAAACATATCAAATTGTTACACATAAAATTTAAAAGACAGGAGATGAGGACAAAAAGAAGAAGCATAGTTAAATTCAGAAATAATGAGGACAAAAAGAAGAAGCATAGTTAAATTCAGAAATAATCATTTAACTATTTGTAAAGAAGCAAGTAAGAGACATTCAAAATCGCAACTGGGCAAACTAACTTGCACAAACCAATGAATGAGCCCATACATTTTTAATTTTCACCAACTCTTTTCCTAGATGGCTTTGCCTAACATAATAGTGCCGGCGGGAATCCTACAATTGTTCTGGTGGATGGGTAAATGATGACAGTTCCATAAAACATTTTTCAGTATAAAAATTCCGTTGTGACGCATAACACATACCCAGCAAAATATTCAGATGCCTTCCCAACCCCATCCCTCAGGGCAATGCTAACGCCGAAGAACACCGCAGCAAGGACCTGCAAAAGGTCAATTTACTGAATCAAGCGCAGCACTGAAAATCAACTGATGAAGCGTTATATCGCCAAACACTAACCACCAATGTAACTCTTCTAATGGCTGATCCTTTCTTTGTGATTCCGGTTTCTGATCCAGGTTTCGTGCTCTCCTTGTCGGTAGTGCGAGTGGGGGGAGTGGAACTTGGTGCCTCAATTTCTGCTCACAATTATACATAAGGGGAACCAGAAAACTTAATTTCACCACAGATAAATATATGCTCGGTGAGGTACAAACAATATCGTTGCGCATTTTATGATTAGAAATCATCACATCATTTCCAAGTAATCACACCTTTGATTCTCTATGAGTCGTCGAGCAATTCCAAGCTCAAGGTTTCAACTAGAAGATTAATTAGTACTACTTAATTAGCAGGGATACATGGAGCTAGCTAGTCACCGGTGAGGACGACGCAACTCACCGGAGCTGAGGGAGAGGCCATCCTCCTGGTCAGCACCCCTGGCTCTCCTCCGCCTCCTCCCGCGGCGCCCACCTTCGCCGGTGCGACGCGACGCCGCGGCCACCGCGACCGCGGGATAACGCCCCGGCGACGGGGGGAGCGCCACGTGTCCCCGGCCTATCATCCATGGGGCAGAGAGCTTCTCGAAGGAACGGGTGGTCCCGGCGGTGGCGCTGGCCACGGCGGCGGCGGCGGAGGCCATCGCCGGCGACGAGGTCGGGGAGAGGCGGGCGGGGGAGGCGTCGTACTGTGCTCAGCCACACGACACGAGTGGGGTGGAAGGGGAAGGAGAGAGTGGGGGCGCACGTGCGGGTTTAGACCCGAATCCGATTTCCGCATTATGAAAACCGAACCCGTCAAGTGTTAATGTTAAAATTTGGTAAGATTCCCTAGTAAATTTGGTGAAGGAAATAGCACAATCAACTGAACTGATTGAGACCGAGTTTAGAAAGGAATCATGAAGACCATGTCATGGCGGCTTAATTCTATATATTAATTAGGCAGAGCTCATTTAGTTTCTTTTTAATTTTAAAAAAGTGTGTTTAGTTTCCAATAAGTTTATGTTTTTCTTTTATCTTTAGAAAAGTTTATGTCATGTCCTATAGGGACTTATATAGGTCTATGGGTATAAATATGTACATCCGCGGTTATTTTAATCTATCTCTCGATCAATACAACTTCGATGCATCGCCACCCTTTTTACTTTACTTTTCGACGAGTTCTTGTTTCAAGTTGGGTTGCATCGGCTTCGATCTCCGACGAGAGATAAGGCTTGTTATGGCGGCTTATAAGCGTACCTGCATATATACATACGTACGTACCTATTGTTGTTAAGATATAGTTCCTCCAGCTCCGTCAAATTTAAGAAGTCGGGAAGACGACCATTGAAATTTTTGCCATCAAGTCTTAAAGTTTGAACATTTCCTAGGTTGGCGGCAAACTCTATAATGCTAGAGAGGGTTTGGTTATGGAGGCAAAGTACTACATGAAGGGGTAACCCCTAATGACAACGGAACAATCCCTGTAAGCTTATTATTTGCCTGTGACATATGTCAGCTGAGCAAATGTTGCTAGGAATTGGGGAATGCACCCGGTGAGAATGCATAAATCAATGCTGAAGTTTGTCAGAGGAGGTTCCACAAGCTGAAGTGAGTCTAGAAAGGACCAGGCTGAAAATGGGTTGTTGCCTAGACTGACGTATGACATTGTATCGAGACAAGTGAAGAAATCGGCTAGAACAAGCCCAGGCCCTACAAAGGCGTTCCCTTCTATGTGTAGAGACTGAAGTTGATTGAGCTTTGCCAGAGAAGGCAATGGTCCAGTCAATCCACTGTACACTATTTGCAATTTAACTAACATGGTCAACTCGCCAATGGCTGCTGGAAATGTACCTTTAGCTTCGTCCCGGAGATGTTGATCCCTACAACGCGAGACGCTCCTTGGAGCTCTTTTACATGTCACGCCGTGCCACCTGCCTCCGCACGGGTCGGATGACCTCTTGCCCTAGAGCAACGGTGAGTTATTGGCGCCAAAGGCCATTGACACAACCTTCACCACCTCTTCGTCATTGCTAGGACCGGTCATGACATTTCAGGGGCCGATAGAAATTAGGGTCAGATATTTGTCTGAGGGTCTTTAAATAGCTCAGCAACTCGGATTGTTTTTTTTTTCTTTTCCTAGATAAATTTTATTATGTATAGACTGGGTTATGTGATCTGACACTCAACTCTCTCTTTCTAATATAAACTCTTCAAAGTATCCTACAAGATACACCTTGTATCTATTAAAGATATTTTAGATCCAATGCGTGATTTACTTATACATTTGCACATGTTGTATGCATGCATTTACTTCCTGTGAGAAGTAGAGAACTGAGAATTGGTTCATTTAGTCGGGACATACTTTTTTTGGGGAGTGCTACAAATAGCTTATTTTTTAAAACATTGGACGGTGTTGCACTGTATTGTTGCAAAATGTTTCACATGTTGCACTCCTCGATGAAAAATGATTCAGTGAAAAAGTTTCAGATATTTCATCAATCAAGGAAGGTGTTGCATTGTATTGTTGTAAAATGTTTCACATGTTGCACTCCTCGATGAAAAATGTTCCATCCCTTCAACGGAAGTGTTTCAACCAAATGCAATCGAAACATATGGATTGCAACATGAAGATTCAATATATGCAACATCAAATCAAAACAAATTGAAACACCTTAATACAATAGAGTGCAACAAGTTAAAATAGTAGGATGTAACATCCCTAAAACTCCAACAAAACAAACCCACCTCCATCTTCTTCAACTCCAGTCGCCGGCTCCTGAGAAAACCCACCTCCGTCTTCTTCTTCTTCAACTCCGGTTCCGGCCCCCGAGGAAACCCACCTCCATCTTCTTCTTCAACTCCGGCTGCCGTCCCCCGACACCTCCGTCTTCTTCTTCAACTCCGGGCGCTGTCCTCGGACAAGCAACGACACGAGGTAGGCGACCTCGACTAGGACCAATCGCATCAGCATTAGAACCCCGCCGGCGCTGCTGCATCGCCTCCATCGCCGTGTGGCTCCTAGCGAGGTCCAGTGCCTCCCCCTACCCCGTGTCGTCTTGCCCCCTATCGCTGCCGTTGTGTGGCCACCAATGACTCGTGTGGTGGAGATAGCCAACAATGCTGGTGAAGCAGCAAGAGAGAAGAAAGAGAGACAAGAATGAACGTGTGGTAGAGAATGTTTGGATAAGGCCGACGTCCGATATTTTACGGTGTCCGGACGTCCGTCCGAAAGCATTTTCGACTTTTTTTTTGTTTTTGCTACACATCACTCGTGTGAAAAAAAATTATGTTTACACTCAAATTTTCGTCCTTAAGATAGAAATGTGTGCTCTATTTTATTTACATATCTTCCCAATCTTTTTTTTAATTTTTTTTCTTAAACACACCACACTAATGAGAGGCTGAGGGTACGACCGTACGAATGGGTGGAACCGTGGAAGGGGAGAATGAGGGCACACGTGCGGGTTTAAGGTGGTACCTGAACCCGGCACCCGCATTCTCAAACCCGAACCCGCTAAGACTTGCCTACTCTACTACTAATGCTGCTTGGTTCGAGTCGAGGGTTTCTCCTTCTCCCAGTGCGCCGCCGTCGCCAACATCTGGAGCCTCGCGGAGCCGCTGATTCAGCGAATTCCTCTGCAATTAGAGGTAATCCTCTGCTTATTCACGCCGCGTGCACCGCGGATTTCGGTAATTTTGGTTGATTTGGTTGTGATTTTGCTCGTTGTGTGTGTTTTGTGACGCGAATTTGGGGGGGATTGGTTTGGTCAGATGGGAAGCGTGGATCTCGGAGCGGAGGAAGGGGAGGTCGCCGGCGGGGAGGGGGAGAGCAAGCGGGCGGCGCCTCCTGCTAGGGATATTAGGCGGTACAAGTGCGATTTCTGCAGTGTCGTCCGTTCCAAGAAGGGGTTGATCCGTGCTCACGTCCTCGAACACCATAAGGTCGCTCATGGCGTCTCTCGCTTCATAGTTCAGAACCTCAGATGCGTCTAGTGGTCATATGCTCCGTGCTTTGGCTGCTCGCCGCGGTGGTTGGTTACTCGGATGGATGAATGATCGACTGTTCGGTTTTGTCTGCTGCTATGTGTGTTTGTAGGATGAAGTGGATGATTACTTGGGACGCGGTGGTGGTGAGTCGCGCAAAGAGATGGACCGTGATTGCAAGGTGTGCGGTGCTAGTTTTAAGAAGCCGGCCCATTTGAGGCAACACATGCAGAGCCATTCACTTGAGGTATCTGAATTTCGATACATGTTCACTGAAATGATCAAGTTCTTTGGCGCATGTGATAGATGCTATGTGTTTCTCTGTTCAGAGTATTACTTGCAATAGCTGTGATAGATGCTCTGTCCTATGTAGGGACTAGGGATGGTGATAGTTATGCTGTGTTGACAGCAAATTTCCCTGGATAGTTAATAGTTGTCGTTTCACTCCTTTTTTGGTTGGGTAGGTTTGTTGATCTATGCTGATTTTTGCAGACTATTTCACTATATTGTTACATATGGATGTGTGAAGCATTGGATCCCAGAGAACTCCAAAATGCGAGAAGGCCTTGAGTGGACTAGTACCAGGATGGGGAGACCCTTCTGGGAAGCTCCTTCAAGAATGCCTCTTTCACGCTCTTCTTCAGGTGATTTCTTCTGTTGCAAAAAACTGCTTGCTCTATGCTACTGCTGCTATTGTTACGTGTGCTGCATTCTTAGTTTTTCCAAGCTATTGAAGGATCTTTTCTTACGCACAAGTCCACTGTTGAAGAACTGCATGCGTAGCGCTGTTGGTTGTATCTAATGCTAGCACCACTTGATGGTCTTTTGATCAAACAATTAACCAAGTAGGTTTAGCATGTACACTGAAGAGATAGCTATGCTTGTGATAGAATAACCAGCTCCTCGTATTCCTCTTTAGTATAAAAGACATGTGTATCTGTCCTGTTCAGTGAATATTCTACACAACAACCAAAACAATTACTCATTTGACAGTTAATTCAAGTATATTAGTATAGGTGCCATTTGGCTCTCTGTTTCGTTGGATTTGGCAGACTATTGTGGTTTCTGATATATGTTGATTTTGGCAGACTATTGTTCATATATGACTGTGTGAAGCATTGGATCCCAGAGAACTCCAAAATGCGTGAAGGCTTTGAATGGACTAGTATCAGGATGGGGAGACTCTCCTGAGAAGCTCCATCAAGAATGCCTCGTTCACACACCTTTTCAGGTTTGCTTGTTCATTTCAAATTGCTCATTCTAAGACTTGTTTTTGTTCCATCTGTTGTTATTACTTACAGTGATATGTACGTTCCGACGTATTGTTATTCTCAAGCTACTTAAGGATCCTGTCTTAGATGCAATTACTCAGTCAAGATACACATGTATATTTGTCACTGGTATTTGACTATTCATGCATCTGTCTCATTTGCAGCATAGTAGTATGATTATTGGAACAGTTTTAGCATATTGCACTGAATAGATATGTGTGTGCATTGACCTACTTATTTTATGTCAGGTAAATCGTAAACTTCTGCTTTCAGTATAACATTTAAGGTATATGCTTTTGCAGAGGCCCTTTTCCTGCCATGTAGATGGTTGCCCCTTCAGCTATAGCAGGAAGGACCATTTGAACCGGCATCTACTTACACATCAAGGAAAGCTATTTGCATGCCCCGTGGAAGGATGCAACCGTAAGTTCACTATAAAGGGTAATATCCAAAGGCATGTTCAGGAAATGCATAAAGATGGCTCTCCTTGTGAAAGCAAGAAAGAGTTCATCTGTCCTGAGGAGAACTGTGGGAAGACTTTTAAATATGCTTCTAAGTTACAAAAGCATGAGGAATCACATGGTGAGATACTTGTGTGCCATATTTTTCTTACTTTCTTTAAATAACTAAATTTTATTATGTATAGACTGGTTATGTCATTTGACACTCTTGACTCTTTCTATTTCTGAGCTAGAATACCGATATAAACTCTTCAAAGTCTCCCGCAAGATACTCCTGTTTCTTTTAAAGATCATTTATCTCTTCAGATCAAATGCATGATTTACTTGCATGCACTGTATGCCTGCTTTTACTTCCTATGAGAAGTTGAGAACTGGGAATTGGTTAATTGTGCTGTGACATACCTTGTTTTACTTGTGCAGTCAAGTTGGATTACAGTGAAGTTATCTGCTGTGAACCAGGCTGTATGAAGGCATTTACCAACTTGGAATGCCTCAAGGCCCATAACAAATCTTGTCATCAACATGTTGTCTGTGATGTCTGTGGAACCAAACAGCTGAAGAAGAACTTCAAACGTCATCAGAGAATGCATGAAGGTTCCTGTGTTACTGAGAGGGTTCGATGCCACTTCAAGGACTGCAAGTTGTCATTTTCAAAGGTAGGATTTCAATCTTTCAGGGTTGATTCTGTTTCACAGAATTTTTTATTTCTTTCCAATAAATTGCATATCGTTCCATCTTTTTCAATTTTGGGGGTACTTTGAACTGCAGAAATCCAATCTGGACAAGCATGTGAAAGCAGTCCATGAGCAGAAGCGACCTTTTGTATGTGGATTCTCTGGGTGTGACAAGAGTTTTTCTTACAAGCATGTAAGGGACAATCATGAGAAATCTAGTGCTCATGTGTACGTTCAGGTAATGCAAACAACAATTCTGCTATGAAATAACTGACCGCTGGTATCTTGTTAAACCCTTGAGATGATTATAGTTTTCCCATCATTGTGTGCAGGCTAATTTCGAAGAAATTGACGGGGATCGACCACGCCAAGCAGGTGGGAGGAAGAGGAAAGCCATACCTGTGGAGAGTTTGATGCGGAAGAGGGTAGCTGCTCCTGATGATGATGCCCCTGCTTGTGATGATGGAACTGAGTATTTGAGATGGCTTCTCTCAGGTTGATTCGTCGTGAACCAGAATACAGAAATGTGAGATCTTTGGATATCAAGGGTGTTGATATGGTCTGGGATACTAGTAGCAACGTTCTTTTCCTTTGTGCGTGTATAGGGAAAAAAATGAAAGTAATTTGATGCGACCTCTATGTACTGGCTCAGACATCAAGGTTGACAAGTTACCAGAAGTCCAGAATGCAGAAATGCCAGATCTTTAAGATGCTCAAGGGTGTTTATGTATAGTTAGGAGTAGATTGCAACGTTCTCTCTTTTTGTATGTATTATACTAGGAGAAGTGAAAGGAATTTTAGTAGACCTTAATTTATCGTAGTGTCAGACATGATCCTCGGCGTTCAGTCTCGTGTACCTTCTCATTGCATTGGTAAAACAGCTATATTCAGTAAGGCTTGCTCACCATGCGATTCAACTGAATATAGTTTCAAACTGAACAGCACGAAGGCAGCAAATCTCCTATGCTTCAACCCCTTGTCGTTCCTGAATCTGTTATTTCACCATGCTGCTCATAGCTAGTTCCTGTGAGCTTAGTTGTTTGTCAGGGTTGGCATGCTGCTCAGTAGCTAAGTTCTTGTGATCTTAGTTGTTTGCGGTTTCAGAGTTAACTACGCTAGTGTTGCTCTATGAACAATTTTACTGCACATCAAGGGGGGATTTCGCTGCAACATAAGCTCATGAACAGACCAGTAACTCCAAGCAACTTTCTCAATTCGTTCATCTCACAAGCATCAGTGCAAAAGTAAAACCCATTATCAAGCAGTGTCAAAATGATGGTGCATAATACTCCACATGAGCCTGAACTCTGAACATGAGATTGGAGCAATGGCGATTTCGACATTACTCGCAAATTCGCAATTGTTTGCAAGACATCAACATGTAAGATTGGAAGATGATACATCATATTCAAGCAACGCAATGCGTTTTTATGGGCTACCAATGTTTCTGCAACACAAATTTGCAGGAAAAAAAAAAAGAAAAGAGAGATGCAGTGATCACTTGTCCGCCGTGGCGTTGGAGCCGGCTCGTCGGCGGCGGCGGCTGCGCCATGGCCTCCTGGCGAGCGCGGACGCGGCGAGGACGGAGACGGCGGGCATCTGGAGGCAGCCGAGAAGGTACTGGTAGGACTGGACCCTGGTGGGCATGGACTCGAGCTGCGCGAAGTCGTCGGGGCTGTAGAGGCGGCCCTCGAAGACGGCGCCGTGAAGTCGTTGAGCTGAAGCTTCCACTCCTTCTGGAAGTCGCGGTCGGCCGCAGCGCCGGCGGGATCTCGTCGGAGCGGACGAACAGCCACGCGTTCATCCCCCGCGCGAACGGCCGCCACGCCTCCCACCGCGTCCCGGCCACCGCCGCCGCCACGTCCGAGTCTTCGCCACCACCAGCCTCGCCGTCGGCGGCAGGCTGGCCCGGATGCTCCGCAGCTGCGACACCGTGAACCCGTGGCACCAGATGCCCGCCACCAGCTGGCACTCCACCAGCTCCCGCCGCAGCAGCTCCTGCCGGGCCAGCTCCGCCGCCGCGCGGATCGACGGCAGCGTGGACCCCACGGCGCGCACGGACGTCATCTCCGACGGCGGCGGCGGCGAGGGTTTCCCCTTGTGCGGCAATGCGAGACGAGGAGCTTTTCTTTGCTTTGCCTTGGAGGAGTAGGGTTGAAGAAGACTGGTCAGCCCATTGGGCCGTCCCATCCACGGCCCAACCCATGTAGGTGTCACCTTAGTGGGCCAAAATAGAATATGGGCCGGAATATTACTTAGCACGTTCCTGGCCTACAAGTTGGATGGGCCTTAAATGAGATCCATATAAACGAGGCCGAAGAGGCCTAAACCAGCAGCTTAACACTGTGTAATGGGTTGAATTGAGCTTTGTTGGGCCGTTCTGTGTAATGTTGTGCGACGAGCCCGGGTCATCATTAAGTAAGAAGTCTAATTTTCTTCCCTCCTATCCGATCTATATTGGAGGGAATCAAATTGGACTTTTTATCATTAACAGGCCTTGGGATTATTGCTCCTGGCCAGAAAAGGCCCAAGAATTTTCAAACGCTTGACTGACTGGCCGAGTTTACCAAGAATTTTATAGGTTTTTTACATGAGCGATGTCCTTGCTAAAGGAAGACTTACAATACGAGATATCTTCATGTCTATATAACTCCTTGTACTGTAGATTTTATTTGAGCCCGGCTACCCTGGACGGCCGCCCAGTCAAATACTCCCTTCAAATTTTCGTTGTTGATAGGATGTGAAGATGAAATCTCATACTCCTAGCAAATACTACTAAATATATTTGAATTTCTTCAGGATTGGAATTATTTCTAGCCCCATCGCTGCCTACGACTTTTATTGGTCATTGAAAGAATTTTTGAATCTTTGATCGTTGAACGGAGAGTTTAAAACATCTTATATTATTACATAAGAAAAGAAATTTAAAACATGTGAGCAAGCTAATTAAGCTAGCTACACGTGTGAACTCAATGATATGATCAGCTGGCACGAGTGATGGTGATGGATGAAGCAATCAGCAGTGCAGTGCTAGCTAGCTTGCTGGTGTTGCGTCGCCATCAATGTGCTCCATCCAACTTCGTCATCGTCCTAATTAGGACACTAACAATGATAGTACTAGCTTACTCCTCTTCATTTCCTTTTTTATTTGTCAATCAAGATATATACTGATACGGGTTTTAATGTGTAGGTTTTCGGCAAATAATTTGTCAACATTGGTGTATTAAAGCTGTTAAATTTATAACCACATCAAAGTATCTATCTTAATATACTGGTATCATTTTTGTATATTAAATTTTAGTGTTTCTAATATATTTGTGAATTAAAATCTTAAAATTTAATTGCAAGGACGTCTATTTTACAACAACGCAGTAGCTTGCTCTATTTCCTTTTATACAATGTATTAGTAGTATTAACTATACTGATATCGTTTTCATGTATTAAATTTTAATGCTTCTCATATATTAGTGAATTAAAATATTATAAAATTAATTCCCACGTATTTTAACTAAACGAAAATGGCAGCTAGCTGGTTTCGGACAAACACTCTGTTTTTACTATAATTTACAGTGGATGGAGCTGTGGTGTTTGATATCATCTCATTGTTTAATTATTACTTGGTTTAGATTAAGTCTACCAATATACTAGTAAAATTTTCATAATTAATATGTGGTACGGATTCCTTGTGCTTGTCGAGGCTCTTGTATTATATTATCATTAAGCAAAAAAAAGGAGAATTTTTATTGGAGCTGGCAATAGGTACTGTACACACATCCAGACCCTTCATGATTTGTTGTACTAAATAGTTAACAAATTGTAACCAGCTAGTAGAAAAATAAGCTTGGATCTGACAAATCTAATCAAATTAAAAGTAATTAACATGCAGCTGTTTCCTTCAACTCGATGGTCATCTGGCTCTTTTAAATATATGTTGAATTTTGCTTGCCCATGTTATCTTAGCAGACAGTGCAGGCCCCACTTGTTAACTTAAAATAATTACCGAAACCAATTGGTACTAAAAGTGAATAATCTGGCAGGGAATACAAAAATCAAGATTAGGCTAAACCAAAATAATCAAAGTGATCAAGACAAGTGTGTCATGATAATTAAGCTACACTCAAAATAAATAATGCCTTTTTTTAATAAAGGACATACTAAAAGCAGAACATGTGTTCATAGTATAACTACACGTCTTCATAGTATAAAAGATTATCCCCAATAAACAAAAAGCAGAGTACAAACAATAAGACCACTTTTATAAAGAACTCTCGTTCGATTACAACTAATACAAGGAATCAATCTCCAGCATTAACAATGTGATTAGTCCCAATATAGTACTAGTACGATGACCCATTGTTAATCTATTTTTTTCTTCTCCATTTTTTATATTAGTCTCCTCTGATCCATGTCATGCAAACTTAGATTATTACTATCCGGCAGGGAATTAACGTAAGCAGTGACGTATATAGGCGCTTCGAAATAAAAATAGCAATATATTTGCTCTCGAGGAATCATGCTAAAAGGAGAGAGAGAGACACCACATGGAAGAAGGAAAAAAAAGGACGGCCTCAATCCTTAAAAAATCCAAATTGAAGTATTATTTATACTTTGTTTTCTTATCGCCATCATGCATACGGATGATTCCTCTTATGAGACCGTTACGAACCAATTGAGATCCGCCGCAGTTGCTATTGTGATTTGTTAATTAACAATAGCAACTGCACGTAATCTGGATCGTCCATTTCTCAATCTACGTGTCTATCAATAGCATCAACTATAGTTGTGTGTGTATTTTTTTATGATGGCATGAAATATATAAATGTACATATATATATTACTACGCACGCCATTACAAACTGAAGTACTCACAAATACACCCCTAATACACATTTAAAGAGATGGAAACTTTATTTTTATCCTGAGAACTAGATCTAATATTATGAATCATCATTGACATGGGTACCTTAACAACATATACACTTCACCAATGAGGCCCACCTCCTGGTGATATAATTGCCTATATATTGTGTCCATATCAGATCTACCTTTATTTTCTTAATTCCATATCTACACCAATAATATGGGGTCAAATCTAATATTTTAATGGGAAGAAAAGAAGATATTGTTTTAGGTACACGAAGGGATTAATTATCAGAACGCTTGCAGTACTAATTAAAATGCTTGGAGGTTGTGGTGTCTTGGTTTTTGCTTAAGGGTGGTTGTCCTTTCAGTGTTGTTAGTTATCTTTTTCATGGTACGTACCTGACCTGATGGACGTTTGTCGGTGATCTAATGGAGCTGTTTGTTTGAATATTTTGAGGTATCATGCATGCAATACTTTCAAGAAAGGAATAATAATTAATAATAATAATCTCATCTGGGGAGGCATCATCAACACAACTACTATAATGTTACACGTCGACACCTGTACGACAGCTTCTCATTGCCATTCAGAAAAGTACTCTCTGTATTCTTCTATTACTATGTTGCCCAGAGGTGTTAGCTACCATGATATTCCATATGAAAAAAAAATGATATCTAGTATTCTTTTCTTGTTGTTCACATATAATTGGATCGATCCACTAGCTATGTAGGAGTACTACTGATGTACACCTAGCTAACTTTGGTCAAATTATGCTCAGTTTTTTTAATTTAAAAAATCACTATGTATGGTATAAAAATTAAGCAATATTAACTACTTTTCCTTTTGAGAAAATAGAAAAAAAATGAAGTAAGTCTGCTTCTGCTGAGACCAAAATAATATATAAGAAAAGCATCTTGAATCACTAAGCTATCATATATATTCTTGACATTTTCAGATCTCATGTTGGTTCCTGCTATAGTAAAATATATGTGAACCACCATCGTTCTCCTGATCGAAGCAACAAACAATTGCCAACTTGTGCTGCAGTTTGTGCCTTGTAAACAAATTCAGAGGCATTTACATGGAAGCAAGTAATTAAAGAACAATTAAAGGAAAGGGAGCAATGGGATTGGAGGATGCCAGTAGATCTAGCTAGTACCAATGTACCGATGCATGTTCATCATAAGCAAGAGTTTTGCTAGCATTGATCGTTTGGTACATCTCCTTTGATTTTTATAAGGTATGATCTTAAAAACTGAACCTTCAAGTTGATTTTCAAAATATGCTGTTAATGACTATAATAGGAAGAGTGCGCCAGAGCAGTTTATAATATGAACATAAGTGCAGTTATTTTTTTTAAAAAAATGTCAGTTTATAATTTTTTTGTCAGTTTATAATATGAATGAAGAAAAAAATATGGGTAAAACTTTTATATAAATATTATTCGCAGTTTAAAAACCAAGGCTGAAAAATATACAACAATACAAAAAACAAAATCAACTAAAATTCAAAATTTGGTTGCGGCTTATAAGCTAACAATCAAATGATTATGAGAGGCTATATTATTAAGGGTTACTGGTTATCACTGGTCGAGATTGCAAAGTTTGATGTTTGAATGTTGAAATGTTGAGATGCTTACCATGCATGGATGAGCTTGCCACCATCTCATATTCACATCAATAATATTATGCCAATAGGATGGAAGGAATATAGAATCAATTGCTCACACGTTTCTTGGTACAGTCATTCACAATCCAAGAGAGAATCTATCTCAACACATAAGATATCCACTATTTAACACCAAGTGCACTACTAGCGTCTAACCTGTTTACCATCATGGGATCATTTACTATTTTGGAAATTGCTATGCATATACAACCCAACTGTCCGGCTCACGTATGATTGAATTTGACCAACGGTTATAAACGGCTGCAGTGCATATAAACATACTCTCATTTGATTCATCTATGGTTGCATGTCTCTAGTTGTATATGAGTTGTACAATTAGATTGTACTTATAGCAATACTCTACTTTTTTGGAGGATTTTTTATAGTTGTGGATGCATTTTATACTTCGCGCCAATATGTTTATAGTCATGTGCCGGAGGACTAATGGCGGTCAAGGCACCACTAATATAATGCTTGCCTTAAAACCTATCTACTTATAATTTTAATTATTTTTCATTGTATCGATCGCATGTCTTCCATTTACATACCTTTCAAAGACATTTTCTCCGTTTCAAATTAAGTATAAGTATTTTTAAGATTTAAAATTTGTATCATATTATAAGCATTTTCTAGGGTAAATCTATATATTTTCAGCCAATCATGAGAGAAGTATAAACAATTCAAAATTCAAAATTTAATCAACTAAGGTGGCTGTCTCAAACAAAAACTTTTTTTTTCCAGAACCATACATTTTGTTAAAAGATCAAAAATACTTATATTTTAAGACAAAAGTATTAAACAATCCAAAAAAAAACTTATATTATGTTTTACTAGTATAGAGATACTAGCTAGTAGCAGTCGGAATTCATGGAAAACAGTTTACATATGTCCCTTCACGTGAGTCGTGACGGATTCTTTTCATGTGGCACCAACTTTTTGCCGTCGGGTGACCCGATGCCGACAGCTGCCTGCCGTCCGTCTGGTAATTTCACCGTCAAATTCGACGAACAAAACATTGAAAAAGCTTCACAAGTCGCAGCCAGCAGCAGCATCGCATCGACGTAACACCAGACGAGGTCGCAGTCGCACCCATGCACCAGTTATTATTATTCCCCCAATATTCTCCGTTCGTTCTAAAATATAATAATAACTTCTAGCATTTAAAAGTTTATTCTGAAAATATAATAACTTATTCATCTACGCTCTCTTCTCAATCAATCGTAATCTTCCATAATTTAAATTTTATATTTACATATTCCTCTCAATCAATCATAATTTTCGCACATTTAATTTTACCTATTTTAATATATGTGTTTAACTCTAAAAATCCTTATGTTCTGGTATTGAGTAGTATCTCTCTTTCCCTAAACTAGCCTTCATGTTATTTTCACTTTTGATCCTGTTTGAATTTGAGCAAAAATCCGTCAAAATTTCGCCACTGTATTTCCTTTCCACTGTCCTCTTGTCCTTTGTAGATTTTTTCTACCCGGTCTCTGTACCAAATCTGCCTGAATTTTCCAGTGTTCTTTTCACAAATTTAACTCTACTAGCCATCAGAGAGTGAAAGTTCCTGCAGACAAATCTAATCTACTCCAGTACAGGAAAGAGAAAAAACTGTGTGGTTCCAAATGTACTGTAAGGGACATGCATATATTCTTACAAGTACCAAATGCTTCCCTGTCCATTATGGCCAAATCTTGGCACAGTGCAGAACGAACAAACGAACAGTGTTTGCTCTGGAAGCAACATGGTAGCTGGCACCAAACTAAGAAAGGACAACAACACCAAGTGACAGCCAAGAAAGTAACTTGAATAATTCTCCTATTATGCAAGCCTTTATTTTTTTTTCTATCCACAATAAAGTACTAGTAAAAGGTGTTCGTTTTTATCGTAAATGAAGATTAAGTGGGGACATGAAAAAATAGATATTAGTGCATGATTAATTGAATTTTAATTTATTACAAATTTTAAAAATAGATTCATCTGATATTTTAAATCAATTTCTATTTAGAAAATTTTCGCACTGAATGTACCTTTTAGCAGTTTGAAAAAAACATGTTAACGAAAACCGAGGTAAAAATTTCATATCTTAATCAGAAAAGAACGAGTTCTAAGTAAAAGTCAGAGTTGATGCCTGTACTGTATAGTAATCTCAGGTAACTGATATAACAAATTCTCTACAACAAGGTGTGTGGATCAATACATCTCAGGTTAGTATGATCTGTTCTCTGAGATCAGGGGGGCAAAGAGACTAGGAGCATTTGGAACATTTTTTGGGCGTTTTATGTGTGGATGCAAATACAGTCATGAATCCCAATTAATTAATCACTACAAGAAACCACCCGGCCGGCCCGCCGGCGCAAAGACGAAAACGTTGAAACGCCGGCGACGGCCAAGAAAAAAAAAATTTGCCGGCTTCCCGGCAAAATTTACAGTGGTGGTGATGGCTTCTTTCCTTTTATCAATGGTGGTGGTGGTGATGGCGGCTTGACGACGAAGACGACGGCGCCGTCGGGTCGAACCGGAGGGTGGCAGTGTGTTGGGCAGCAGCTGCTGTCGTGGCGGCTTTGGAGAATCCTGATGATGCTGCAGCGGAGGACGGCGACGGCGACGACGAGGAGGAGGAGAAGAAGGGCAATGGCAGCGTGTGAGGAGGAGCAGGGTGATGATGGCTCACCTGCTTCCATGCCCAGCTTGGAACAGCTACCCCCTCTGATGGCTTCCTCTTCTGATCCGATGATCTGGATGCATCCTGCATCATCAAACAGTGAAAAATTGTACTTAGCTTAGCTTGCTGAATTTCTTATCCATCCATCAAGATACAGGTGTACCAATTGCCAAGAACTATTATATTGTCTTTTTTGTTTGGATAAAATTTGATTATCGGATCGGATTTGCGACGATTCAATTGGACAGAAATCTCAGCTACAGACGTCGAGATCACCTTTCCGTCCAAGGAAAATAAGAGAAGGACGTAACTGAAGCTATCCTTGAAGTCTCAGAGGTAAATTTGAACAAAACTCCGAGGTCCAAATGTCTAACGGCAAACCAGTCTAACCCCTTTTAATAACCAATTGATGTAGTATACTAATCATTCTGAATAATAACAAGATGGCAGAGTATCATTTTTCTTTCCCAATGGGGAATTTTGAACAACAGCCGACACTAATTTTATAAGATATTAGCACGTTGAGAGGAACAGTTGGACTGACGATTTATAAAAAGCCTAACGCGAAATCGTCAACTCTCTAGGAAGTTCCTTTTGAAGAAAAAATCAAACATATTTATAATGCATATAGACTAGTACTGCTACCCTAATTAGGCCTTTTCTGAAAATTCAAGAACCTACATATGAAACTTGTGCCAGGCATTAATACTACTGAAGTCGACAGGCCGGGAAGGAAATGAAGCACATTGATGTAAGACTTGAGCTAAACTGATAGCCACACAAGAAATGCAAGTGGATGAAGCTAAATACAATGTTGAAAGCTACAAAATTTTCACCTCATTATTTGGGAATAGGGGATGAGGTTGGGCAGTCCAGATTGGCGGATGCTCGGTCAGAAGAGGGAACCGATGAGGGCGGCTAGCAAGTTCAGAGGGAGCTGCATCATTCTGCACAGCAAAGCACAAGTTTTTCAGTTGAAATATCAACTAAGCAGTGATTCTGAATATCATTTACAGTTTTCATGAAAGAGATGCTCCTACATCGTAATCAGGAAGAAAAAGAGAAACTTGTTACTGTTTGATGAAATTTGGGGCCAATTTGTACGTATGGTGGGTCCGACAATAGAGAAATCAAATTTAGACGGTAGCAATAGAAATGGGGTCTATGAAGTACACTAGGTAGAAGACTACATATGCAATTTGCACATCATACTTTAGTCGCTACCACGGTGAAAGCGAATCTTGATTATTTATGCTTTTGTGTTTCTTTCGCATTACTGCAACTTGCTTGACATGCAAACAAATCATCCATCGGAAGAATTTTGACTGAATTGCAACTTGCCTTTGCTCTCTTGAATTCAGAACCTTCAAATGATCCATGGTGGATTTGCAGGCCGACGGAGCTGCTATCCCGCTTGGGGCTCTGCTGTGAGGCTGCAGGCTGAGATATGCTCAGGTTCAGATCCACATCGGCTCCTGAAAATAATAAAAAATTCACAATTGAACCCGGATTTAATTAAGTCTGTTCAGAGCTCAGTTCATCGGCTAGTTAATCAGTTACAGAAAAAAAAATTAATCAAATCAGATTCAGCACGCATGTTACCTTGAGCAGCAGCATCAGTAGGCAGCTCCCCATCATATGTGCTGGGCTCGAAGTTGGTGACGGCTTCTCTGCCATTGCATTTGATCGCAGCCTTATCATAAGCCCTGATGTTTAAAACAAGAAGAGAAAAAAGAAGAGAAAAAAAAAAGAGAGAGGAGATTCGAGTCGGTACAAGGTCCATCGAAAATCAACAACACGAGAAAGTAAAATTTTAAAAAAGAAAAGACTTTTTTTTTGGTTTGAATCAATTGTACAAGAGAAGAGAGAAGAGAATCCAAGCTGATGATAACCTTGCAGCCTCTACTTCGCTGTCGAATAGCCCAAGATATATGTACCTGCAGCCAAGCATGGCGTTCCCACCGGTGAGGAATTCCCTATCCACTGCCTAATTTCTAGCTTAACTCTTATATGTTCTATGCATCTAATCACACCCTATCTCTACTTACTTGATTACTATCATCCCTACTCAAAATGGATATGGATGATCACAATCACAATAAATCAAGAACATGTTGAAATGAAAAGAGGAGGAAGAAGAAGATGGAGAGAGAGAGAGCTATATATATATATATGGTGTTCTTACTTCTTGCCAAGGAATTGGCCCATGCGAGCCTCCCAGCGGCCGCACTTGTGGAGGGTGACACCTCTGTACTTTGAGCTGCCGCGGGAGAAGCCGGTGCTCTGTCGCCGGAGAACGTGGACGAACTCCTCCTTGGACAGGCTCTTCATCTGCCTCATGTCCTCCTCGTAGTCGCTCAGGTTGAAGTTGATGTCAGCCTCTACTCCCCTGAACTTGATCGCCGCCCTGTCGTACGCCCTGCATCCATCATCACTCAATTCTCTCAATCTCCTTCAGAAACAGAGAGCTCATGTTCCGATGAATGGATGGATGATGTGATGTGTGTTCTTTACCTTGCAGCTGCGTGAGCAGTGTCGAATCCACCTGTGATTGTTTGGGAGAAGATGAAGGTGTTTGTTAGATTGTTCATGGCGATGTCGCATCGGATTGAGAGGAGGAAGATGAGGTGTTTGATGAAATTACCTAGGTAGACTTGCTTGCCGCAATCCCAGATGTGGGATTCCCAGCGGCCGGTGCGGCGGTAGAAGGTGACGCCGCGGTATTGCGAGCTGCGAGAGCGCGGCCCGCGGCGGCTTTTCTTGGCCGCCTGCGGCTGCGGCTGCGGCGGCGGCGGCGGCGGCGGTGGCGCCGGGGGAGGCGCATGGGCGAGGAGTCTGATGTCCGGGTGTGGGCGCGGTGGGTCGGGGCGGAGGAAGCCGAGCTCCGCCCAATGCTGCGGCGCGGGCCGCGGCGAGGGCGCGGCGGAAGGGAAGAGCTCCCGGGTGACGAGCTGCTGCTGGTGCGGCGGCGGCGAGGGGGTGGCCTCCTCCTCCTCCTCCTCCTCGTCGGCGTCGTTCTCGCCCGACGCCGACGCCGAGCTCCTCAGGATGCTGAACTCGAGCACCCGCCGCGGGAGGCGCGCGGGCGCGGCGCGTCGAGCTTGACCCTCCTCGGCCGGCGCGGCGGCCGCGCCAGACGCCTCCCCGTTGAGCACCGACGACTCCGACGTGCCGGAGTCGCTCCGCGCCGCCGTCTCCTGCTTCTCCACCACCTCTTCCGCCACGTTGTTCAGATCCAACTCCATCACGAAGCAGGCAAGCAATCGATCGAACACCTTCCGATCGATCGACCACTCACCCAACCAAACCCAAAACCAAAACAAAAAAAAAAAACAAAAATCTCCGCTGAGTTCACAAGCTAGAGCAAACCGCAACCAATCTGCAGCTGGCTCGGGTTGGGAATTGGCGCGGCGTGGAGTCTATTTCAAGAAGAAGAACCAGAGGAGGAAGAGGTAGAAGCAGGAGAGGGCCGACTCGTTCTGGCGGTACATTTAGCCGATCACCTCAGTCCCAGTCCTTGACGAACATCCCTACCCACTCCCCCCCGTCGCCGGAGACGAATCGACGACGAGCTCGCGATACTACCACCGTACGTACGTCGCCGCGCTCACGAATCAACGAGAAATGGAGGGAACAGAACAACAATTCACCACCACACCACACCACGGGGAAGAAGAAGAAGAAGAAGAAGCAGAGGTGGGTGAGGTGAGGTGAGAAGGTGGTGGTGGTCTCCGGCGCCGGCGAGCGGTGGCGAGGAGGAGAAAAAGGAGGGAGGGGGGGTATATATAGATAGAAGGCGGGAAGTAGCCGGTTATCCTTAAAATCCTTCCCGATTTGGGCGCCCCGTTTTTCTTCTTTTCTTTTTTCTTTTTTTTTTCCCCTTCTCTTCTCTCATCTGCTCATTTGGTGTGTGTGCGCCATTGGTTGCTTTGCTCTGGGCTCAAAATATCTTTCCTGACAGTGGGCCCAGGGCCAAGAGTAGGAGTAGCTTGGAAATATGAAGCTATGTGGCTGCCTCCATCATATGTAAGGTAAGGTATGGCACTCTTGCCGTCTCATCTTTCACTTAGGTTTATACTTATCCGTTAAATTTTAAATTTTCAACTTTAAATTTGTAAATTTGGAGTTGATTTTAGAGTTTTTACATCGAAGTTTATTTTCTACCTTTTACTTTTAGATCGCTAAGAATATGTATATAAAAATTTTATTCACAAATTAATTTTCTTTTGCGAATATATCGTTTGACTTATTCCCCAAATAAGCGAAACAACGGGGCCATTGATTCTTTGGATCAATTACTCCTCCTTTAGACTTACTACACATGAATTTTTTTCCTTAGGATTTATGTTCAAAGGTTGATAACATGGATTTAATTAAAAGCATCCTTTATTTAAACACATGAATTTCATTGGTGCGATACATCGTGGAAAAACGGACTTGTCAGTTGCCCAAAAGCTTATTATAAGCCGGCTTATTATTGACCAAAACATAATTTGTGCATAAAATATTTATATATATGATCCTAACAAATTAAAAGTCAATGCTAAAGAAGAAACTATATTAAAAATATCTTAAAGTCAACTTCAAAATTTAATTTTTAAAATTCGAATTTTGGCTTTAACTTATTCTTTTTAGGGCAATAGATGGGGCTCAAAAGAGTCTATTGTTCTAATTGGTTGGGCTCGGGATGATAAGCTGTAGAAATATCAATTAAAAATACTAACTTATGGTGTAAAATCTTGTGGTCGAATGTAGACTGTGATGAACAAAACATCAAAATCAACTTTAAAATTTAGTTTTACAATTTAAATTTTGTCTGCAGCCGATAGGCCACCAAGCAGACGATATAAGAGCATATATTACTTTCCATTTCAAAAAGGCACATGAATTTTGTAGGGTTTTCCTAGATATTAATTCAGTTCACAAATCGCTAAAAAAATCTACATTCGAGAGGACCTTAATGGGGTCAGTTACCTTCATTTATAGCACTTGGAAAACATGTAATTTATGATAGTAACATAGCAAGGACAATAGGAAACAGAATGAAAAATTGCATATGGTACTATGTATATTTCGCTACTCCCTCCGTTTCACAATGTAAGTCATTTTAGCATTTCCCACATTCACATCGATATGAACGTGGGAAATGATAGAATGACTTACATTTTGAAACGGAGGGAGTATATCATAGTCGTTAAGTAGGATTTATATTTCAAGGGGATATCCAAGGCTTTATTCACCACTATTGTACAATCCTGGATGAATTTACTTTGCAAGGGTTTTAGAGTGTAGTACGTACTCGTGTGTCCTCTTAGATGACATACTGATACTGAAATGACTAAAATAAAATCTTTCTTTTGGCATACTGATGGTCATACCATCGAGTTTTGATGAGTGGGCACGCATGCTGACGTTTAAATTATTGTTGACCCTTTTTTGTTACCACAGTATGAATCTACCCTCCGGTTTTTGTCGCCCTCTTCTCCCCAGTCTTGTTTAATATCCTTATAGAAAACACAATAAAACGGCCATCAACATTATAAAAAAGAAACTACAATTAGATTGAGTACAATACTCTACACAACACTACACACGGTTAAATAGATGGAGACTGATGGTAATTAATCATGGTCTTAATGAATTCCTATTTAAAATGCACTCACTTGTGTAATACTCATTAGTACCAGGATTTAAAACTATTGAGTATTATGCGACTACGAGGCCCTAACTCTATCACTATATAGCCGGTGCTTCCTCACTAGCAAAGCAAAATTACAACCACTCTATGTTAGATTTTGTCAATAAAATAATCACCATTGAAAGTGCAGTCTGGTGTGAACTAATTTTTTTCGAAACAACACGCACAAGAAAATATAATTCTATAGTCCTGGGAGACTATAATCAGGTCAAAGAAAAGACAGTCACATCACGCATCTATCCCGCTGCTGAAAAACAAAACAAGCACTCAATACCCGGTGTGAACTAATTTGCTGGCCCAATTTATTTTAATATAATAGTATCAGGCAACCAGTTTTGTAAATGAGGATATACTAAATAGACTTGTCGAACAGTTTAGATGCATTAGATGAACTAAATTGTTCATCTAGTTAAGAATAGGAAGGAGGAGATGATAACTCCTGTTAGGAACAGGATGAGTAGGTTTAGCTTGTCTACACAGAAAATTTAAGTCATCCGTACGTACACTCATAGAAATATAAGCAAATTTAACAGAGAGAGCAGCAGCCGAGAAAAATAGAGCCCAATTGCGTGGATGGCGATTAAATTAGAGAGGGGTGACGTGGACCTCTCCTAGCTACATACTAAACGCATACTCCCTCCATCCCACAGTAAAAGGGATTTTCAGTTTTTGCTTACAACGTTTGACCACTCGTCTTATTTAAATTTTTTTTGCAAATATAAAAAACGAAAAGCTATGTTTAAAGTACTGTAGATAATAAAATAAGTCATAAATAAAATAATTAATAATTTCAAAAAAATTTGAATAAGACGAGTGATCAAACGTTATAAGCAAAAACTCAAAATCCCTTATATTATGGGACGGAGGGAGTACTATATTAGCTACTCCCTCCCATAGTTATTAAGACCGGACCGGTGATTAAACCGTTAGGGCGCTCGGTTCACTGGTTTGTTGGTTCAACCGGTCAAACCGCCGGTTTAATACGGTTTAAATAAATGAGTGTTACAACACTAAACACAACATGTGGCATAGCCTGGTGGTTGAAAGTCTTCTTGGGAACATGGAGGTTGTGGGTTCGATTCTTCGTCCAGCAGCTTTTTTCATATTTTCCCCTACGCTGTAGCTTCTGCTCGTCTCCACGTGACTCTGCAGCCTCTGCTCCTCCACGTGAGCGGTCGAACCACCTCCGGTTTTGTCCGGTTTCTGCAGAAAACCGGCCGGTTCAAGCGGTTTTCGCCGGTCTGTTTGCTTGCCGATCTTTTAGCTGGACCGGACCGGCCGACGCCCTGGTTCATAATTATATACTACTATAACACTAGGATTTAGATCCTATCGGTGAAATCTCAACTTTTTCGTCCCACAAAAGCGCCTATATATACATACTTAGCACATCTCAAATTATTAACAAACATATATATGGAGATCAGTACTAAATTAATTACTGGCAGAGATCAGCTGATTAACTTATTTTGTTGCCAACTTGACGCCATAGAAGCATAAATTATGTGCACATGTACGTAGTACACTGTTTAAATAATTGGACAGCTAGCTAGCTCACCCATCGATCTAATTAACCATCCATATTAGCAATAGGCAGGTGATTGATCCAACGTAGTACGCGTCGGAGTTATCTAGGCCGACGGCCTAGGTTTCCTGCCGCCCTGATCGATTGATCGATCGATTCATTCAACCCAACCACTTGATCACCATCTTTAATAAAAAACAATGGAATTTTTATCCAAGTAGTAGCAAAGGAGGACTACTCATGAGCACTATTGTAAGTTTATACTCCCTCCGATTCAAAATGTTTAACACCGTTGATTTTTTAATACATGTTTGACCGTTTGTCTTATTAAAAAATTTTATGAAATATGTAAAACTATATGTACACATGAAAGTATATTTAACAATGAATCAAATGATATAAAAAGAATAAATAATTACTTAATTTTTTTAAAATGACGAATGGTCAAACACGTACTAAAAAGTCAACGGTATCAAACATTTTGAAACGGATGGAGTACTAATTAATTAATCTCATGTTCTAATTTTATTTCTTCTCTCTCGATCGATCTCCCTTGGTTGATATATATGCCACGGTTGCATCCAACACAAATTATGAATTTATTATTTGCCTATTATATATTATGCCATTTGGGGGTGATCAACACAGGGAGTGGATTCTAATCCCTCGAGGGGATATCCCCTCGTATGCCTTTTTATTCCAAATTCGATGCAAATAGTTGTGAAAAATTCTGAAAAAAATTGACAATGTAGAGTATAATGATACCTACTAGTCCACCAAAATTCATGTTCAAATTCGATCTACACATCGAGAAACAAAAAAGACAAATTTAGATATAAACAGTACGCTACTATTCATACGCTGAATTTGTCTTTTTTATATCTCGACGTGTGAGTTGAGTTTGGACTTAAGATTTTGTGGAGTTATATATATGTGTTGTATGAATGTTGTCAAATTTTTCCAGAATTTTTCATAACCGTTTAGATGGTTTTTGAGCAAACGAGGGAACATCCCCTCGAGGGATTAGAATAGTTTCCCGATCAACACATGCTGACTTTACTTGATGAGCCATTTTGGTCGCATTGGTGCGTATATACATAATAAAGAGCATTATGACATACAACCACTTGCTCTTGCCAACAAAATAAAAAAAAAAGGGTTACATGCGACCACTTGCAACTATGAGTTATGGCATACATTATTACTATTTCTTCCAAGATATTACTACTGATCACTGGATCTAGCTATGACAAGCATACTAATTAAATTAACTCATCAATACACACACACATACATGCCTCGCATGAAAAAAAAAACATATACATGGACAATTTAAGTTGGTCTCCTACGGCATGAAATGCTTTTAGTCCTTGAGAAAGTATCCTGATATATCTCGATCTTGTTATATAGTTTATATATATTACCTGTCGGAGCTCAACATTTGGGTACTACTCCCTCCGTTTCATAATGTAAGACTTTCTAACATTTCTCATATTTATATAGATGTTAATGAATCTAGACACACATATATGTCTAGATTTATTAACATCTATATGAATGTGGGCAATGCTAGAAAGACTTATATTATGAAACGGAGGAAGTAGGATGTAGCTAGCTGGAAGGGTCAATTATCACTGGTATCAATTAACAACCTTAAAAAAATCAAAGCTCTCATTGCATAAGCAAAAAATGCAGAACACCACTATATATAGCAAGATTACTCTCGAATATCCTATTGAATGGACAAGCTATACTATCAACTCTCAAATCATATTGTTTCCCATGCATATATCTTGGAGTTATCTCACGCACATAATTTATTTTTTTTGCTACAAATTCTATACAAAATATTACATATAAGCCAGGTTGCATGTATGCATATACTCCTATTCATTAAAAATACATGCATCATTCGTACGTACACACATAAATAAGTAATTAGTTGATAGGCCATGCTATTCTAGAAGTAATATGATGTACATATACGCCAAAAAGATGCCACACTTAATTAGGGGTTTAGGACACGTGAGGCTGCACGCCTGCACATGGTTCAATGAATCAATCTAATGTGAAAAACATTAGCAACAATTAACTGCTCAAGCTTCATACTGTATGTAGCTAGCATTGCTTTCGATCGAACACACTTGTTATAGCAAAGCTAATTAAGTAGCTTAGGTATAGAGATGGGCACGAATCACTTTCGGAGTAACTGTTATACCCACTCTAGTTTAATTATTACAAAATTAATTAAAATGCAATTTTTCTGGCGCACATAAATATTTAGTTTATTTAGTTAAACTATAGGCTGAGTGCATCGACATATATATGTATGCACTATGCTAGGGGCGAATCACTTCATTATTGGGACAGAAAATACCGTTGGTTGGACGCATAATAACTACATGCCTTTGGATGACAATTATATACTCCCTCCGTCCTATAATATTAGGGATTTTGAGTTTTTGCTTATACTGTTTAACCACTCGTCTTATTAAAAAATTTTTTGCAAATATAAAAAACAAAAAGTTGTGCTTAAAATACTTTGGATAATAAAGTAAGTCACAAAAAAATAAATAATAATTCTAAATTTTTTTGAATAAGACAAGTGGTCAAACAGTGCAAGCAAAAACTCAAAATCCCTTGTATTATGAAACGGAGGGAGTATCAACGAGGTACGGAAGGAGATAATGTGTAAATTAATTGTTTATGAATGATTAATATAGGGCCAAGAGAAAGCAACTGCTAAGAAGTGATGTATCAAACCTATCGTTATTACATCAATTTGAAACTCGTGTTTTTTTTATTGGCATTGAGAAATAAGATCATTGGATTTTTCTTGCAAAGGAGTAGTTATTTATTAATTGTAATATATAAACTTGTTATAACATAGTATTATAAATCTAGCCAAATTAATAGTTGTATTAGAGACATGAATATATAGTAACCGAAATCAATCTCCGCTTACAAATTACCTCCACGATTTTTATGGGATGTATTTAATATATTTGGGAAACATCTTCAAATTAAACTTGTACCATTTATTGCTAATAAATATAGTTTGAATAGATTAAAATCAACAACTTATTAAAGTACTTCGAAATGTGGATATGCTAAATAAAGTTATACACCAAATATATTTGCAATTTCACTAATTGTTATCCAAAACTATTAAGTTTGATTTATATATATGTTAAATATGTCATCCGAATTTCAGCATGTAATATATTTAGATTAGTTCCCTAGTAGGATTTCTAATCTTTCCTATTAGGACTCTTGGTCTTTTATCCTATTTATATATCTTTTGTAGGTCGCACGAGAAGAGTGCGACGTCTTATTTTGTTGTGTTTAGTGGCGATGCTAGAAAGACTTTTGAGTCCAGAGAAACTAACCTATGCCTAATGATCATTGTTAGCCGACACATGTTTTTTCCAATAAGGGTTTTCACATAAAAAAATCGCTCTTTTGCATCAAATTTCTTTATGTTTGACCAAGTTTCTAGAAAAAAAATTATCAACATATAAATTAGTTTCATTGAATATAATATTGTATATATTTTGGTAATATGTTTGTTTTATATGAGAAATGTTGCTATAATTTTCTATAAATTTGATCAAACTTAATGAAATTTTACTAGTAAAAGAGTCAAAACAATTATAATATGAAACGAGGGAGTATAAAATTATAAAATCAACAAAAAAAAATGCTACAATTGCATTCCTTTTGAGATTATTTCGGATTCACAAACCCCTATTAACGATGGTAAGTCAAACATAATACTATTTATCATCTTGTACTTCTCAATTCAGTTCTAATTATATTAGTCCATAGTGTTTGCATGTTATACTTTGTAGGTTAAACATTCACAAAAGATTGTCCCTTTTATCAGTTCTTTTAGAGAGAGATAAAAGGGGGAGAAAATCGTCCCTATCAGAGCTGACAAAGGCATTACATTATCCTGTCGCATGCATCCTAATTTGTCTCATCTTTTCTGCAAGGTGATGATGCTTAGCTGGGAATAGCAGTATGAGTCACTAGCAGAAACCTGTTCACAAAATACACGTATGCTAATGGCTTAATTGCAGTGATGCAGACATCGCAATCTGCGAGAAAAACACTTCTTATTAATTAATTTCAAATCATATAATAGTATGCATTTGTGTTTGGGTGAACATGCAACCACTTGGAATTAAAAAAAAAGGGTCGACCAATTCTTAGTTGGATTTGAACAGGGCAGAAATTGGTATACAGAGTTGCCGTTTTCGGCACACAGTAACCGTGCACGGATAGCGATGCACTATCCTACCCCCAAACGGAAGGTCAATGCACGCCAATTATGGAAAACGCACGAGGTTTCGTCATTTGAGTTTGTACAAAATTTGACCAAATTTGGTTCCTTTCAGTACCAAGAAAAAAAGGGAAGAATTTTTTAATTAATTTTGATCATTGATCGGCTGCCTGAAAGTAGGATCATCGATCAGGGGCCTCCCTGCTGTTTTAATTTCTCAAAAGTAGTGTAGGATTATCGTTTCAATGGATAAATCAGCGATCGAATTAGTTTCATATATAGCTAGAATGAACTTTTTTTGAGAACTAGCTAGAAACTATAAGAAACATAAGAGAACAGTTACCAGCCATTGCATACATCGAGATCCAACATTAATCAGTTAAAAAATGTTTATGATACCATTCAGTTACAACTTCATGGCATCTCTACTTGAGTATGTGTTTGGTTTCAGGACTAGATAGGATGGGATGAAACATCCCCTCATTTTAGGGTTAGGATGATTTCACTCGCATGTTTGGTTTGTAGGATGGGACGATTTCAATTTTTTGTTTGGTTGAAGGGATAAGGGAGAGATGGGATAGATGTCGTTTGCAACCACCGTCAACAACCGGGCAGGCTTGCGAGCGAGCAAGTCGGTGGAATTCGCAAGCATGCAAAGAAGCGGTGCGCAAAATGGGCCGGTGGGCGGACAAGCAAGCCGGCAGCGAGCAAAAGGAAGAGCGGAGAGGGCGGGCTTGCAAGATGGATGACGGCGGGCGGAGGTGTGTGACGATGGCCTGGTGGACGGAGGATCTTGCATTTACGGGCGAAGGAGCTGCGTAGGCAGGCAAGCAAGCCGGTGGGTGGAGGAGCATGACCAGCAGGCAATGGTGTGAGCAAGCAGGCAACCAGGCGCGCAAGCATGCGGAGTGAAGCGACGCGACTCACGCCGTGCGCCCAACCCAAGTGGGTCGAACTCGTTCGTTCGTTTTTACTAGATGATTTGGACCCGGATTATTCCTCTAAGGGGACTAACCCATCTCACCATCCCTAAACCAATCATTATGAAAAAGGGGTTCGACCCAATCCGACCTAACCTATTCCTCCAACCAAACGCATACTAAAACACTGGGTTAGCTAGTTATAGTTGAATTGACATCTAAAGTGAAACTAACATTGGATAAACAAAAGGAATCGTATATAGCACAAGCTACTTAATCTAGGCCGCACATCAACATTGCTGTCACCGGTGATTCTCTGTGATACGTCTTGTACATATAGACAAGACTATTGGAGAGAATAAGATACTGTAATCCGCGTGTGTGCAAGTGATTGGTTGCTACCAGGCCAATGTCTTGCCAGCAACACGTACAACTCAGCTCGTGTTGCTTGGCCGGTTGCATTTTCATCGATAGTACATATACGATGGGTGTCGCCCAACAAGAGATCAACCAATCCCATCGGGAATTTATTAAATGAAAATGAAAATTGAAACAAAAATATATTATCCATCTGTAATATATCTCTCACGATTATTGTATATTTTATTATCGTTTGTAAACTAGTTTACCAAACTAGGGACGTCTAAAAACATTTACAGTACTAAACAAGATTACTATATATATATTTCTTCCATTTCTAAAATATAAGGATTGCTATAGGTTCTTTGGCAGATACTGAGGTTATGTCAAAAGATTCCTTTTTAGTCATTTTAGTTGTCAATTTTTGAATTTTGAATTGCTTGAATTCCCTTTCGAGGCATCTGGTTGGCTTTGGATTAGTGGAATGAGAACCATGGATATCGCGTAGAAGTACTATATTGTGGTACAAAATTAAAATCCAATATTTTTTATATATTTTGAAACTGATGGAGTATAACACAACTTAATTATTACTAATCATATTGTAATAGACCAAATCACTCGTTGTAGAATCATTCTTATATCTCTCTTTAGTGGAGACAAACTTCTTTTATTTTTTCCTGATAGAAGCACACTACAGGAAATTAAGGAAGTGTGGACTGTATAGCAGTGGAGGCAAGGAACTGTTGGGGGATTGATGAGGCAAAGGTATCCTATCTTTTTTGTTGCATTGACAGCAAGTAAAGTGAGAAAAGATGCAAAAACAAAAGGAGAAGATGCAAAACTAGGGTTGGCCCATCAGTTCCCTCCAATGGAGAACCTATGCACAGCACAGCCACTATTTTTATGTTGCGATGCGCGAAATTATTGAGGGCCCCAGATTTCCATTTCGGGGTGGTTGGCCCCACCCACGAAATATTCCATGTAATGTTTCAATTTCCCACTTTAGTAAGAAAACTAAAGAAGAGTCATTATGTACGACACTTGTACTAGCTAACTCCAGTACTGCCTGACTAGCAGTCTTAGTAGAAGAAAATACTAACAAATGTGCTCGAAAAGCATATCCAAATTCACAGCAGCATCTCATAAACTCTTAAATCATTGTACAGGCAAAAAAATATGAATATCTCTATATATTGCTACCACAGGTTAGTGAATGCTATCTTTTGAGCAAATGTGAGTTGTTTTAAGACACTGACCTGCTGGTGAAAGGAATGGAGGCAAAGATACCATGTCTTAGGATATGCTCAGGTGTCCATCACTCCATCTTCTTCTTGATGCTGAACCAGAGACATACACAATGGAGCTCAATTCTATACATTTTTTTCCCCATAAAAAAAAAGGAGAGAGAGAGAGAAAGCATTTTGTTACTTTAGCTTTGGTGTGGAGCATACAAAAGGGTTCTATCTAGCTAGGGAATAAATAGTACAGATAAGTAAGAAAATAAAAGCAACGGCGAAAATGAGATGCAACAACTAGGAATACAATACATGCCCTCTTCCTACTGGTGGACGGTTGGGACCGCCAGTACGGGTGGAATGCTCATAGTCACCTGCCAATTCAGGCATCTTCTTAGGCAGAGACAGTTTTTTTGACATGGGCTCTACCGACACCGACCCCGGGAGCAATGCCTGCCTCGGGTAAACTTAGACCCGGGACGAGAGAGACTAGCTCCCACGGATATCCGACTCATTACCAACTCTGCCCTCCAATTATAGGCCCGCGCTACCAGGCCCGGCAGGCAGAGACAGTTGTACTACTATAATACACACAAACAAAAAAAAAAAAAAAAAGAAAGTGTGGCCTGCATGTGAGGTATCAGTTTCTGTCCACTTTTACCCAACCAAGATGCCAGAAATCAATTAGCAGATGTAGTACCAAACAGTACCAATATACTTTCTCCTTTCTAAAATAAGAACACTCTTCTAATTTAAATTTGAACTACAAGAGTGCACTTAGGCTGAGTTCGGCAGCTGCAGTTACCAACTCAAATTACTTGTTTTTTTGCATACACGCTTCCCAAAGTGCTAAACAGTCTATATTTTATAAAAGTTTTCTATAAGAAAGTTAATTTTAAAAATCACATTGATTCATTTTTAAAGAATACCTAATACTCAATTAATCATGCGCTAATAAGTTACTCCGTTTTGCGTGAGCAAGAGATTAGCTCCCAACATCATCTAAAGAACACAGCCTTAGAGAAGGAGTGAGTATAATTACCCTCTTAAGTTTTTTCCTCTTATTTTTTTCAGGTGATAAACAAACCATATGATATATTCCTTGCAAAAAAAATCCATATCATATATACTAGTACCCCACAAGTCTACAGTTCCAGAAAGAGAATAAACATGACAGAAATGTGAGGAGAAAAGAGAGGGCCAAATCCAGCTACTGACAAAATATAGGAATAGCATCTCTTTTTCGTCTCCTCCAATGAACAAACCAATATCGTCAGTGCGTGTGTCAAGTCTCTTTAATAAAATCATGTGCTTTTTTCCTCTACTCACTAAAAAGAACCAATCTAAATAAGGACGAAATATAACCTAGGACAACGAATCACGGGTTTTAACCTTCATATCCAGATTCGTCGTTCTAAATTATATTTCATTATTATCTTAGGTTAGCTGTTTTTTTTTTTAGGGAGTACCTCATATGTGGTATCTTGCCATTTTTCTATTCCATATCGGGTCCCCAGCTGCTGCAGGTCACCTCAAGAAATTAACCCCTCTGAGGGTGACGTGTCCCCACCAGCAGCCAATCACAAGTCGACAGGCAAACCTGCAGGCACGGTGCCAGACAGTGATAGGTTTGATCAGGACAGCGTGGTCCAACAAGTACTCTCTCCGTCAAAAAAAAAAAAAGGCAAACCCTAATTTCCGTGTTCAACGTTTGACCGTCCGTCTTATTTGAAAAAATTATAAAAAAATTAAAAATCAACGTTTGACCGTCCGTCTTATTTGAAAAAATTATAAAAAAAATTAAAAAAATAAGTCACGCATAAATTATTAATCATATTTTATCATCTAACAATAATAAAAATACTAATTATAAAAGAAATTCATGTAAGACGGACAGTCAAATGTTGACACGAGAACTCATGGTTTGCCTTTTTTTCTGGGACGGAGGGAGTAATCAACGCCTCCTAAACCCAACGAAGAACTAATTAATCCCATCAGATATAGTACTACTAGTACTGGTAGTACTCCTACAACTTTGTTGAAAGAGAGAAGAAAATAAAGAGGAAACCTACTTCCTCCGTTACATATTAAATTCATTTTCAGAATAATCGTCACTTCGGAGTTTGTGAGAATAAAAAACAAATATATTAAAAGTTTATAAAATATTGAATAGTTATATTGAAATTTGATAAGAAGTATTTTAATCTTTTTTAACTTTGTATTGGTATATGCATGTGATGAATGGAAAATGAACTTATTCAGGAAGGGAGACAGTACTAAGATATCGCAATCACAGAGCGACCTGCATCATATGGAGTCTTTTGCTGGCCTGCCCCCTGGAGGGTTCCAAGAGGCGAAAATGAGAGGTAGATTTAGATGCCGGGGGAGTGGGACCCACATGACAGGCTCAAATCTGGCATGTGGTCATAGTGTACGACAGGTGGGGCCGAGCCGGTGTGTCCTCTCATTTGGTTTGTGATGCATCATGTATCATAGGTGTACGGTACTACTACTGTAGCTATACACATTTGGTTTATCCTCCCCCTCTCTCTCTTAAAAAGAACCCGATCGGACAAATTAATCTAGATAAATACTTCCTCCATTCTAAAAATACTTAATCTATACGGGAATCTAATCCTTTCTAGTACAACTAATCTAGACAATATAAAAAATCACATCGTTTTATTGGTTAAGTTTTCTGAAAGGGAAATAGTTTTTTTTTTTTTTTTGACAGAGTGAGTGTACTGGAGTACTTACTGCCACTGCTAAACACGCTACACCAACACATGGGGGAGGGAGCAACTAGATCTTCTGTAAATGGATCCACTTGTACGGTCATTATTAAAGCATTAGCATCAGTGTTGGCAGCAAAAGGGACCAACCGAGGTTTCAATTTTACCTCCTTTACGTGGCACTATGTTAGAATGCTTAAGATTCTGTCACCTGGATCTTGAAAGATTTGATGATTGTCATATTAGCGTACGTATTCATTCTCTCCGATGAGTTGCTCTTCTTCGCCACCGATGGCCCTAGCAAAAAGGAGAAGAGGTTGGCCGAGGCATTAATAGCAATCAACTCGGCGAGAGATGCCGTGGGGTCACAGATAAGAGAGGGAAAGGATGAACACTTGAACAGTAAGAATGAAGAGGTGGTTGTCGGCAAATTTAGTCCTCCCATCGTTCAATAATACAAAGTATTTGAATTTTGTCCAGGAATATAAGTATTTTTACCCATCAGTAAATCTTTCATTTAAATTTCTTTCAATCTTACCTCTAACTATTCTCTCACCCCCATTCATCTCTCATTTAATTAGAGAAAAACAACAGTGAGTTATAAGCAAGTTATATACTTATATGGAAGAAAAAGACAATAAAAAGTAAGAGGTGATGCTCTCATGTAAGAGCTAGTTCTACACATGCTCCAATAAATATTCATTAAATTCATAGCAAGAGAAATAAAAAGGAGTAAATAGTAAGCTTTTCTATTAAACTTACTCTTAGAAGCACTAAAGTTTGCTTTTTCTAACCTTAACCTCTACCCCCTCTCCCCCCCCCACAAAAAAAAAGAAGCCAACCTCTTCTATTACAAGAATCTGGACAGCTCAATTCGTTTTTTTTTGGACGGGAGGAGTACATTCCAACCTATAAATACTTATATTGTTGTATAGAAAGAGTGCAGTATCATGATCAACCGAGGGAAAACAGGGAAATCACATAGCACAAGAAATGTTCTCCATCAAAGTCTAAATCTGAGCGCACGTTTTCTTATAAATTAAATCTGAGTTAGTTACCTCTAGATTAATTCCCCCAGGGTGGCAGGTACTGTGGTCGCCGTCACAGCTAGCAAGATAAGGCTGGCTGGCTGGCGACCCAACACCGTGCATGTAGAGGACCACGCCGTACCCCCTCGTCGCGTTTTATGGCCACGCGCCGACGGGCGGCGCCGGACGCCGGCCGGCCGGCCTCCGTCCGATCGATCCCCTCCTGCAAATGGAAACATGTCAACTCGCCCAAGTCCCAATCATGCGTATGCAAAAGGAAATATCTTTTACAATTATCCACCTTAATTAATTAGGTAGCTAGACAAACCTTCATATATATTTCTCACGTGCTTAATTTGCAAGTACTTACTCATAAATGGGTATACCCGTATATGTCCGTTCTTTTCTGATTGATACAGAATTTTTTAGAGGAGAATTGATACAGATTTTAACTCTGCCGAACGATATATTTCATGCGAAGACTTTCTATATCTAGCCTTCCATCCCCTCATGCAAATAAATGGAAACATATGAACTCTCCCAATCATGCATGTGTAAGAAATATCTTTACAATAATCCACCTTAATTAGGTAGTAGTAGCTAGACAAACCTTCATATATATATTTCTCATGTGCTTAATTTGCAATTACTTATGTACGTACAGCACGTCGTATTCTACGTGACACGGACGTGCAAACTACCAACCGTAAACCGATCCAACAACAATTTGTTAAAAGTTCACGATGACAAAATCTACAGTCAAAAGATGGTTGCAATTAATCACACGATGGCTAGATATATGTGATGATCATGGGACCCCTGTTCGATCGATCGAATCCAATTGGTTTAATTTTGCAGCTTATCTCTCTGCCTATGCCGGTACGCAATGTACAGTGCTATACAGTGTATAGTGCCTTCTCGAGCTGGACCTGGACAGTACTCTTAACTACTCCCTCCGTCCTTAAATATAAGTATTTTTTTAACATAATGCCAAGTCAAATATTTGTAGCTTTGACTATTAATAGTAAAAAAAATGAAAAAGATCAATTATGTAAAATTGATGTTACTAGATTTATCATTAAACAAATTATCACTGTATACAACTCTTTTTATTTAAAACATCTTACTTTTATAAATATTGTTGGTCAAAGTAGAATCGCGAAGACCATGACAAAGTTCAAAAGTGCTATATATATTAGGACGGAGGGGGTACTGGGGTACCAACAGTACTATTTTATCCTAACGCTGTAGCCTCTTTACGACGATTAAAGAAGAGATTTTCTTTCCCGGAAAGAAAGGAGTTAGCTAGCATGCACGCACGCGGCATGATCATCACATGGTCTCTTTATTTTCTTTGATGAAAATAGTCAGAAGAGATCTGCCTCATTTCGTTGATAAATAAGAGAGTACGAACACACCTACTATCTATCTATATAATTAGGAGATGTATATGTGTGTGTATGTACGGTATTTTCATTTCTTTGGAAGGCCGGCGTGGTTGAATTAACACATACTAGATGGTACCGGAAAAAGGAACGGATCGAAGAGATCAAAATGATCACCATCAATGAGCGATCTGGTCCTCCGTGCCTAGATAACAAAAGAAAAGGATATGTGTTTAGTTTATTTCGTGGCTGTTATTTTCCGTCTACGTGTCCTCAGAATTATAATTAATAGCAGTTAATATCTATTGAACAGTGTACATAGTGGACCTGTTGTGATAGCTGTTGATTGCCAGTTCAATGGATGATATATCGATGGATACCTAGAGATTTAGTAGGTTGAAGTTCAACCAAGTATAGATTATTGGCAGGCCTGATTCAAAACAGTAGGCTATCTCGTGTATACATGACCATCATATATTGATATTTCACATATTCAAGTCAAAACATTTTTGGGGATCGATGAATAATTTACTCGCATATATACTATTATATATTATATATTTTGAAGAGGATGTGCACCTGCCAAATACTCTCTCCGTTCACAGCGTTCCTAGACTATGCACAATCAAATATCAAGATCTTAAATAACTGAAAAATGATTAAAAAAACAAAATATAAAGATTTGATATGCAGATTTGCAGGAAGATACGCTTTCATATCTATATTTTCAATACTAGTAGTTGCGGATATTTATAGTTATCCAAGAACCAATGAACGAATGATGAGCTAAACGAGGTTTTATATTAATTAGCTCCATCCAACAAAATCATAACTAGTGCTACCAGATACAATGCCTAATTGCCTACCGACAAAAAGGACCACAGGGACTTGCTCAAAAGAGGAAGCGAATCAATAATTATAAAAACAATGGTTTCGTCCACCCAAAGTTTTCGAGAAGCCCACGGAAAATGCGTCAATCATTGGCCAGCCAATCTATCTATGCCGCCTGACAACAAAAACAAGGCGTGCTTCACGCGTACCAAAGCCAGCTGATGAAGAAGCGCACACAGAGAGTCACAGACTACCTGACATAATTTTCATAACTCGTAACGACAACAGCTTCAATTCAATTCAATTCAATTCACAGGATATTTTTTTTCCCCAATGAACAAAAGAAAAGGAAAAAGAAAACAGAAAACAAAATTCGTGTGGTGCAGACAGGACACCGTCTCTAGATTGACATTTTCTTTCAAATTACTCGCTGCTATAGCTAATGTGGTCGAGGTTGACGTAGACACAAAACAATATAAAAACTCAGCACAGCATATAGTGCGCATGGCATTTTGAGAGATCGTGTGGATGGCAGCTACAGGAGGCCAAGGAGGATAGGCATGAATCTCTCAACGACGGAAAAAGGCGATAGAAGAAGATAGCAGAAGCAAGCTGACAGGAACCCATACAAATACACCGCTCCAAAAACGACCACAGGTCACACAGGACACAGCAGCAGCTGCAGGTAAAGATAAAAACCATCCTGCCATGTGGGCCCCACCACGGAAAAAGAAACATACACTAGTAGCAAAGGATCCAATGGGACTCCAAGAAAACCACCTTGAACAGCATGGTAAAAGTAAGTAAAATAAAATAAAATTTTAAAAAAAGGGAAAACAAAAGGAATTGAGAGGACTAGCCTAGCTAGGCTTGCCAGATGTGGTAAACCTTAAACCTACCCGTTTACATGACCTCGTATGAGGCCCTCATCGGAGCCTCCCTTCCGTCTTGGGAAAGGGTGGAGGTGGGAGGCGACCGGCTACCGCCGGTGAACCACACCGGGGGTACTGGAAATAGTCCGTTTCGCTTTCGGGGACCTTGGGGCCAATAGGAGTGAAGAGGGGAGCCGCAGCCGTGGGGCCCACGTACTTGGGGTTTTTTTAATGTATACACCCGTCCCAGTCACGGACAACTAGTAGAGGAAGGATATGTGTGAGTGAGTGCCTCGTCCCGATCCGAAACGTGAGGACCTTCCCCGTCCACACGCTTCGTGTGCTCAGGGTCAATTATCTTCCTAGGGTGTGTTTAGGCTGTGTTTAGTTAACACTGAAATTTGGAAGTTTGATTGAAATTGATACGATGTGATAAAAAAGTTGTGTGTATGAAAGGTTTGATGTGATGAAAAGTTAGCAGTTTGGAAAAAAAAAACTTTAGAACTAAACAGGGCCTTGTTCACACCAAAATTAGAAGTTTTATTTGAAATTGAAACGATGTGACGGAAAAGTTGGAAGTTTATGTGTGTAGGAAAGTTTTGATGTGATGGAAAAGTTAAAAGTTTAAAGAAAAAGTTTAGAACTAATCAAGGGCCTAGTATCAGTTTCAACCAACCTCTCCTCTGTTGTTTAAATCTCACAATAATTAGTGTTTAAAAGAAAGGGGAAATTCCAGTAAACAAACTGAATTGGAAAAAAAAAGCAGCACAAAATCTTTTTATATCTTCACATGCTAGTATCGCTTCACCACCTCTCGTTGTTTAAATCCCGCAACAATTGGTTCTACTAAAAGAAAAGGAATTCCAGTTAACAAACTGAATTGAAAAGGAATGCAGTACCAACGAAACGCAGGATTTTAAGAAGCACAAGTAAAACAAAACATGGAAAAAAATACAAAAAATGATCGTTTTGTTAGAAAAAAACTTCGAATTTTAATAAGAGACATAGAAAACTTCTTATGAAGTTGAACCAAACGTTAAATTTACTTCAAATCTTGTATGGATTGAGTTATTCTATAGAATTGAATAGGATTCTAATGTGTCTGATCCTTTGTTCCAAAGTGCCATCCTATAAAATTGCTACTATCTCCGTCTCAGAATATAAGAATATAGAATTGGATAGGAAGTCCGTCTAGATACATTATACTACGAAACGTTTCGTCCAATTTTAAATTCTTATATTTTGGGACTGAGTGAGTATGTTTTTCATTCTAACCAAAGGGGCCTAAATAAAACTTGGTAAAAGCAGGGAACATTACCATCAAGTATACCATTGAATTGTGACTGAATATATAGACGCTGTCGGTAGAGAGAAACTAAAAAAGGACAAATCTAGAGAATCACGAAAAGATGTAAGCATGGGAGCACTAGAAATATATCGATGTTGTTATAAACTATAGCAGTGACGAGGTCCAGTCCAATCCCATGGTTCTAAAATCAGTTTATTGAAGATAAACAGGTGTAGCTCACGCTGGAATCTTAAGTCCCTCTCAACTAACATGTTACTATTGGCAGTCACCTAGTAATAGTGGCCTCAAAGGCACCAAGAATCTTGCAGATAAATAGTCTTCGTCGCATCCATTATTGATTAGTATATATAGTATATTATATATATGTAACTTCTCTCTCCCACATACCGGACTTTCTATTTGCGAGGCCTGACAGTTTGTAGTATTATAAAGCAACAGATACCATCTAACTAACGCAAGGGATCTATATATACATTAAACATATCACATATGCACATAAAGGTTGCAGAATAATATTGTTTAGTTGGTATATATTTTGCAAAGCATTGGTATTTAAAATAGCAAGAATGGGTCTTACGTTGCTGCAGCAGTACTGGCAAATACCGTGGTCAAATTGGCTGTTGGGCCTCCTTGCACAACTAGGGGTGAGGTGGTGGGTTAGCATCTCTGATGGTACAAGGATTGCAATACACGCCAATCTTCTAGGAAATCGAGGATAATTTTTTGCCTGCAAGTTGGACATCAACAAATATATATATATATATGTTAGTACAAGACTACAAGTTGCCAACACACAGAGAAAAATATTGTTAAGTATAAGATACCCAGCTTGCTAGCCAAAGCCACATTTGCACAATACAATATAATCATAGGGTTGGCAACATGAGACAAATATCAAGTTTCCTTTTTTTAAAGGAAAAATATTATCAAATTATAACCTCATGGGCAATATAGAAAAGCAAACGGCCTGGATCCAAGGTTCATCCACTTCACTTGCTACTATTGAGAGCAAGTTGTGTATTGGTGGTACTACTACCATTACACTGCTTACTCTCTTTTTTTTATTGAAAAACCTAGGAGGTTGCATTCCTGTGCACCATTTATTTCCTCGTCTCTGACTCTGAGTTATAAGTCGATAAGAGGAAAACTTTGACATGGCCTGGCTCTTAACGATTGCCAGGAGACAGCACTGACTGCATCTATCCAGGGGCCCACCGCCAGTAGCTAATTTTCCTCGAGTATAACAGTATCCCTTTAGGATCAACAAGTCCAAAAGGGTCGTCATTATCTGACTTGGCTAATCATGCAAGGAGATGCTACGGTTCTAGACCTGTTTTCAAACGTTATGCAGGAACAAAATTGAAAGAACTTCAATACAAGTTGCTCGAATTCCGGGAAGAGTCAAGAAGAAAGCTCTAGGATTCACTGTTCCTAACAAGGACGGTAATTTGACCACAGTACTGTTCAGTTTACGGCACATAACTACTGCCGTCAACTAAAATCCTTGAATAGTAGTACTGTAAAGAGCAAGAGGACATTGTGCTTGCACGAGTTGCAAGTTGGAACATGAGTCTTTTCTAAGTTCCAAATGGAGCTTAAAGTCATAGATTGCGGCGGTCTAGCTAGCATCATCATGCAATTGAAAAAAAAAATTGCAAAAAGTTCATTGAGAAACTGTAGCTTTCAACTACGTGGTTTACACGGGTGGGTTGGACTACACAAGCTCTAGTGGAGAAGACATGATGGCTATATAGACAGGGTAGACATACATGAGACCTGGTTTTTATCCTTAGACGTACGTCCTGGTGAAAGGACACGTCACACAACCATATACGAAGAAACTCTAGGAATCGATCGCTGATGAAAATTCAAAGTGTTCTTTATAAACCCAGATAAAAAGGTGTGCTCTATCCAATCTACCTAGCTCACATCTGAAGTAACCAGAATCAGAAAGTTCATGTAAAGAAAGTAGAGGTGTAAACGATTAGTATCGTCCGGACAGAAGGCAACGTATCCAAAACACACTGAACATATAGCACATAGCGCATGAACTACTCCAGAACTAGAGATAAGACCGTCTGGAACATCTGAAATATGTTTTATCAATGGTTTTCTATGAGCATCACTCTTTTTGGACGCCAACAGGAGTAGATCCAATTACTGGTAACCAAGAATGGTAGTGCCGACACAGTGTGATGCAAAGAGAAAAGGACCACCACTAGGATGCCCCCTCTTTTCATCCACCGGCCCCTATCAGACTAGATTGGAAGCCCATCAGATCAATGGGAAAGAAACACTTTATAAATGGCCTCCCACAATAAATTTATATCAGATATCATCCCTAGCTGACTACAATAAATATATATATAAAGAAATGTCAAAATGATTTGTTCTTGCTCAGCCAATACGAAAATTATCATATTTTTATTCTGTCGATGCTATGGTTTGTTGGGCCATTCTGTCGTGTATGTCCACTATAAAACGATTAGTTGTTCAATTTAGGTGCCTTGTGTCAAAGAGTTCAGTGGTAAAATCAGTTCAGCAAGGAATTTTAAAGACTACTGCCATGTAACAGAATATATAAAAGTGTGAAAAAGAAGTGGCAGCGGCTATAAATTACAAGTATCTATCTGTATACCCAGGCAATTGCCAAAAACAGTAGGTGTAGCATGAATACAGACTCTGGTAGTTAAAGAAGATAACTTAAACTTTGGCTAACTTTTTTTTTTGTGCATCATATGGGCAATTTCTTAGGCAATCAGGTTACTGGGTTGCAACTTGCAGTGCGGTTGCTTTAGGATGGCGGTCCCCAGTCACACAAATACTTCTCTGTTCAGAGCTTTCAAAGGGACCGCTCGGATAAGGTAAGGGAAGCAGCTGGGGGATGCAACTGATGAATCAGGGAGGTGTACTTGTAACACCTACTCTTGTGGAAAAAGGAGTAACTCTATGCATGGTCCTAGCTCCTATGCAACAACCCAATCTAATTGGTTGGCATCTCGCTCTCGAACAAACGTTGCTAGCTTAGGCTCTCATGCCTCCTTCCAAACCTTGGACCAGGCAACTAATGGCCAATGCAAGACAGCCAAACTACTGGACACCCATGTTTGACTCCTAGGTTAGAAACTTAGTAACACTTTCTCTCTTTATTCTTTTGTACTAGGCCTCACCATGTTTATGTCTGGGACGGGAACCAATCCCGTTGCGCCAACAGAAAGGCAACTTAATTTAGCTGAGTCAGCAGTGAACAACTTAACAGAAGTGGAGAAGGGGGTCCACGGCCAGTTAATTGAAAAAAGTGCTAAACTAAAGGCGAGTTATAGAGGGAAAAATACTGCATGATGAGACATGACTCATGAGGACATGTTCAAATACCGAACTCTACAGCCAGGCCAGGTGCTTTGTACTACTATTAGACAAAGCACCATTAGAAGAACCCGCATCCTGGGGAGCAAAGCTGTCCCTGGACAGAATCCAGTCTTCATGCATTCTTATATTCTTAAATAATTATGTTCCGATGCACAATTAAAGTCAATGTCCTCAAATGGCAGCAGCCATAGCAATTATTCAAATACCGAATCGCCAAATGAGGAAATCCACCAGCATATATGTTGAATACTTTCTGCTTTTTGGGTGCATTTGGCAAATAAGTTGTCAGGTCATCCGATATTCTGGCAGGTGCATATTATTTCTGTTAGTGCTTTAGATGGCCTATTAGTAATCATTTCATGCCCAAATTTGATGCTTCTAGATGCATGCCCCTTTAGGCCAACCATGATAAACAAACTGCTCAGTAAACTAATCTTACTAGCGATCCAAGATGCAACCCATCAAAATCGCACGAAAGGAAGCATTAGACTTTTAGTTTAATTGCCCAGCAATCAAGACCCAGTAAAGTGATTCTTCATGTCTACCAACAAGACAGTCCAGTTGCTTCACCTCAGTTGGCTCCCCTTTTTTTTCTGAACGAAACAGTAGGTTCCCCTAGAACCTGGTTCCGTTTCTTTAAGCTCACAAAAGCAAAAACCGTTGCTTAGTAAACACTAATTCTTCAGTATATGCTATGCATATAGTAGCAGCATGATGAGGATAGAAATTTTCAAGATAAATGGTTTTATTTCTCTAGGAAGGAGTGATTAGGGGGACAACTCTGCCCAGGGGGAGCAAATGGATGAGCAGCTCAACTCCTAGATTGGAATAAACAACGCCCTCAGGAGGATTAAACAAGCCATGGTTTAGTCATAGTTGAGGATTTTAAAGAAGGAAAGGAGAACCCACAAGGTAGCAACTGTGGGCTGTGGCTTCTTTTATTCTGTGGGTGGAGGTGGAAAGAGGACCTGATCTGGCACACGCACCATACGAGGTAATGTAGGTATATAAAATGGTATAGCAAGACGTGGAAGATTGGTATCCGTTCTTAGAAAGTCCACAACTCCAGACCAAACGGGTCAGACCCTTTTTTCCCACTAACTAATAATTCAAGGTTCCGCAAAAAATATTAAATGTCCAAATCAAGGATTTTATAATACTGCGTACGTTGCCTAGTAAACGATCATCAGACAGCAGAGTCAAGCATATGGAAACGCAGAAACAGAAACAAATTTACTTTTTATGTAAATAAACAAGGTAACACGTAAATTCAAGGAATAATTTCCTGTACCTCAATTCGACACCACATTATCAGATGTCATCAAGGATGGAATCCTGCAAATTTCAGCCATTTCAGGAGGTGACTTGTAGATATTTAGGCTGTAGTATGTAACTCCAATATCAGAATTGTGCCAATTAACTGATGATCAACATAATGGTATTTTTGCCATTTTTCTTCAGCTACTGACAACATAATGGTATTTTACCTTCTTGCAAAAAGAAATGGTATTTTACCTGTGAAGTTTGTGACGCAATCTGAATATCTGAGTTTCATTGTAATAAGGGAGAACAGCAATACACAGCATATGGGCTGGGCCATACATGGGCCTATTGGGTCAGAGCTATCTATAATACCTATTACCCTAACATTACTAATATTAATCCAGAAACAGGCTTAGTTTTAACTTATCTTGTAATGCCCATATGAATTTGCATAAACAACCTTCTCATACCAAAAATATTATCTGTTTCCAAAGCATTTTTTAGTTTAACGGTTTTGTTGGGAAATTACCATATTTTGTTAGAAAAGTATTTGCCTGTTGCAAGTAATTTTTGTTCATAGTTAACCATTTTTTACCTGCATGAGGTTGATCATCAGCCATTTGTGCCATCCCTGGGGACTGAAGAAATATCTTCAGTTCTTATATTGCAACCTGCAGAATCCAGAAGATAATTGATAAATTTGTTATAGAAGTCTTCACTTAAAAAAATTACAAGGGAGCCATAAAAGAACAAAAGTCGAATAAAGTGTGGTTTATATACATAATAAAAGTAGACAGCGCCGGCGGCACCCTCCCACTAATGCAGCAACAAAGAAACTATATTACCCACAATGACCTTATTTGACATATCCATCAATATGGATCAAGCTTGTAAATCTTTGTAATACAGCTCATTGAAATAAAGAGCCACATAACCAGTGAAGTTAATGGTGTTAACATAATAATTACGTAAAGATGGATTGGTAACTGTCTATTACAGTCGGAATGCAATTCAGTAGCAAAAATTAAAGATTATGCTATTACACTCTTTCCTAGATTCCTTACAATTTAAGCTACTCTCTAAATAAATATACATGATATGCAACATAACTTCTGAAGTTGATGCAGAGTGCGCTGAGATTAAATTGGTTTTCCTTAACTGTAGATGTGGTAGCATTCAAATGGTCATTGAGCCAGGACATTTTCTCCTGAAACAAGTTCATTGTTAGGATTAACAAAAGGAATATTGCAGGCATAAACTCTTTATGCGCAAATAATATAAAATACAAATTGCAGTATCATATTCATACCTTGACAACGGATTGAGGTTATTTCAGTAGATGGCACATCAATGCCCTCATCACTAAGTAATATTATTCCTGATGACTCCACGGTAAAGGGAAAAGCTACTGCTGGAGTCATAGGGGATTTAGCTACCTTGATGTACCTGTGACCTATACAAGTGCAGCTTGTATAACTCATACAAAACTAGCACGGCAGGTAAATATAAAACAGATATTTGATTTGTTAAACATATAAGCTATAATGAAAGAACTAGTAATAGTGATGCTATACCACTGCATTCAATGCAAAAAGCTATACCAAATCCTTACGTACAGGTCTTACACAGAGCAAGTTCAAAAGACAATAAACATTGTTGTGGCTCCTCAAGTTTAATTATGCCACTTACAGTGTATGTCAAAAGTGGTATACAATAATAAAATAAAGGTCTAAGGAGATAAATAATGCATGTACATAGATGAAATTGAAATCAAATGTAGTTGAGACTTTCCTATTGCATTGTCATGCAGCATATCAGATGGTGGGTGCATAATGGCGTTAATAATATTTATAGGTGTCTGTTTCATTATGAAATATAAAAATAATTACACAAACCTGAGTGAGCCTCAAAGACTAGACGTATAGTTACAGCATGAGCCCACTGGATTCCTAGAGCAGCAACAAGATGAGATTCAAAGCTTTCAGCATTATTACTATCGTACTTCTTCTCAACTGCAATAGAGTAATAGAAATGTTACTCAATCTCAAAAAAGTGTCCAAAAGATAATTTGTTTTGTTGGATGCCCAAACCTTCAAATGAATAATGATAGCCATCATCATTACTTTGGCTGCGTACTTGGTTTGTAACAACAACAGGAATCTGTGAGAACTCTGCTATAGATCTGCATGGCGAGAAAAAAAAAAGGAAGGTAGCCAAATGTAAACTAAACCAATGTAGTTCAATATTATTAAATAATAGTAGAATGCTATGAAATACTAGTGTCTAGGTCACTAACTTAAGAAATGAAAGGGCCCATCTTAGAGGGTGTTGTCTGAGACCTGTTGCGCTTTTCTCAATCTCACTGTCACATAAGCAAATAAGATGAAACAGGGATTCAAAATATTAGATAGTTTATTCTTAAAGAAAAAGATAAACATGAGATCTTCATAATTCTCATAACATAAGGAACGGACAGTATTAACAGTAGACAAATCCCACATGTAATTAGTTTGTATGGAAACGTGGAACCTATTTGTGCTAGACATCGCTACAGACTACACATCATAGTAACTGTAGTAGGCCAAAGCCCTCTATAGAGCTACCAGTGCAAGGGTACAGCAAGATATTTAAAACAATGGTGTTGCTAATTGAAACCAACACATAACATCGTGCACCACTGCTACCACACTTGGGATTCCACCTCCCCCAACAAGTTATCCCTTTTCAGGATTCAGCCTCAATATTATTTAAGGTGCAAAGTTTCATAGAAATTATGTTAGCAAGTTGAAGAACCAATAGTTTATAATGGAAATCATCCTTTATATATCTGAAACTTATACACATTATATAGAAAATACTGCAATACATTAAAGTTTACCTCTCATAGCTCATTGTATAGATGTATTTAACGGCCCACTAAAATCCATACATTTCAGAATATCTTAGAAGTTTAAATTTTCAAATCTGCTAAAAAATAAAAACGGGAGTAACATTTATCGTACAGGTAGCCACATATTAAGGATCTGACAATCCAGCATTCACATTATGATATTTATTAAGCAAAATAACTTTCTAAATAAGTAAAACAAGAATATGTTTAGAACGTGATTATTACTCATCATGATGACTATCATTGTTTGAAAGAAAGGCAGTATGAAAGACAAAACAATATGTACTATCATGCATTTCTTACGATGACATAAGAGCAGCCATGCTATCAACAACGAGTAGCTTCACATCATGTTGAAGAAGAGTCACCTTCATCTGTTCCAAACTGTAGAAAGATTGGAAAGAAACAAAAAGGAAGGGAGTGTTTCATGTATATTCTGCTGAATTTTTGCGCATGGAAGCAATGGGGAATAGTTCTAATCATTGACCAGCAACCACATTGTTGGTTAGAATAAAGGTATTTTGAAAATGTGCTACCGGAAGTCTAAAGATTTGTAAATTGACCCTTCAACCCTCAAATAGCCCTCCTAGAGCCACAGTAATTCCCTGTCAACTTCCTATGCTGATTGAGTTTACAAATATGTATGTACCTCTTGGTAAATTCAGATAATGATGTTGGGCGCAGGACCAGGATCCTCCCAGCCATCTGTACAAAAATACAAGACAAAAGCCCATGAAGTCCAATACTATGAGAACAAAAGTACAACACCGCAGAGAATTTTCAAAGTGTCGATGTATATGTACAAGGTGAAGCATAAGAACCTTTTGGGCCAAGCCTTCTTGACGAAATATTTGAGGAAAGCTTTTCTCACCAATTTCGATCATCCTAGATACATCATGCAAATATTTTACAGATAGTTCTCAATTGGTGTATTTGGGACAACGTAATAGTAAGCAGAAACTTCAGTTACCTCCGTGAAGAGAACTTGGATTCAGTATCAATATACACAACTCGACCATTTAAGCCTCCATAGCATTCTGGTAATGTTGCTAGCAAAGCAAGCTTCAGACAGAACTGCAAAGTTTGTGACTCTTTATAAAATTTTACTGAATGTATAATAAATTACTCAATGTGATACTCTCTCCATCCAAAAGTCTAAGGCATATTTCTTTTGTCACCAAGACCAAGGAGAAATTAACTCATTCCCCATATACCAAAACCAGGGAATTATATACGTGCATGCAACCAATGAGTATTAAGATGGTTACTTGGGTTCCGATCAAATATGACCATCTCATTTGGGAAAACCAAAAAATGAAATATGCTTAAGATTTTTGGATGGAGGGAGTATAAGAGAAGCACTTGATATTCTCTACAGGGAGAAGACTATTAAACGAGTGCCATTTGAAGATCCATTAATTGGCTCAGTGAATGCCTTTGCATTAGACAGAATCAACAAAAGCATGCATTATTGTGAAAATGGAAATTTTCCACTAACCAACCAGCCCCCAATAAATAGGTTCGACCATGACCGCTGCTGGCTGGAATAATAAAAGAGGATAATACTTAGGAGTAGTAACAAGGGTTTCTTTAATCGATAAGATAGCACACGAATAATGTCAAAGAGGATTCAAGTGCTAGGCTCAGTTCCTATCTTTGATCAATGAAATAAGAATGCAGTAACCAGCACACAGCAATGCCATAAATCGTAATGCCGCAGCGCCCCGTTACATCCATTCACAAGATACATTTGCTTTTGGTTCCCTATCGACACCAAGCGATCCCAGAAGTCACGCAGACACAATAATTGGTTCGTATCCATCACAGACACACAAATCCCACAAAGCATCATTGCTTAATGCTGAGCTGCTCACCTGAGTCTTGCCAATCCCCGAGGGCCCAACGACCTCAGTGAGCTTCCCTGCGGGGATTCCTCCATGCAATGCCTCATCCAATCCGCGGAGCGTGGTGGCCAGCCGACCATCTCCTCTTGCCCTGAAGGCCTCGAGGAGCGCAAGCGCCTGCACAGATCAACAAGCACAGTAACAAACCCAACCAAGACCAAAACCCCAAAAAAAATCATACACGCAAATGCACTTTCCCAATCATACACGGATCAACCAAACTAGACCAAACGAGAGTAACTCGAATCGAATCCAAACCCCTCGAAACCGGGGGACGGCGAAGTGGGGGGGCAGGGTACCGTTTGGTACGGAGGGCAGGCGATCTCGCTGACGTGGGCGACGGCGGAGCGGGCGGTGTGGATGCCGGCGTCGAGGACGCCCATGAGCTCCACCTCCGGCAGCGACAGCACGTCCTGGGTAGAGTGGGGTTTAGCGGCGGCGGCGGAGGCGGCGGTTGGTGTTGGAGCAGGAGGAGGGGTTTTGGAGGGCGGCGGCGGGGGCTGACCTTGGCGGTGGTGAGGCGGCGCGCGGCGAGGAGGTGGGCGAGGTGGGGAGGCAGCCGCATCTCCGAGACCAGCTTGTTCGCCATGGCGATCGCCGCCGATGGGTTGGAGAGAGAGAGAGAGATCGGGGGATTGGATGGGAGACGAGTTTGGGGGGGGAATGGATTCGAATATCTTTTGTTTCCGCGCTCTTTGGAATTGTTTCGGTAGTTTTTATATCAAGTTGTAGGGGTAACGATTTATTAGTACAGTCTTGTTTGGTTTGATGCCCAAATCAGTTATACACCAGTACCAAAATAAATAGCATTCTTATTAGAGTAAACTAGCTGGGTGGCCCGCGCAATTGCGCGGCTAGCAACCAAACAAAATAATATATTTTTTAGTATGATTTTACTTAAAATTTATTAAATAGCTATCTCATTGTTAAGACTTTGAAGGACTAAACCTTATCATCCTCGTGTTTCTAATTATATAGTTTTTAAAAGTCACACCAATTGCTACCCCTTATGTCATCTCCTTCTTTATTTGCTTGCTTTCTCGATCTACCACTATTTCTACTCATTTTTCTTGGAACCTTCAAAAATTGGATTTTATAGTTTTTAGAGTTTATTGTCACAATGGGTTTTATTTTTATAATTTCTAGATGTACCGTCAAACATTGCCATTATACTCCTCTACGGCCCGTCCACTGTCTCTTCTCTTTATTGTCATTGAGATTTTAAAAATCAAACATAATTATCGTTTGGGTTCATTTTTACTTTCTAAAAGTCCCGCCAAACCGTCAGCGGCTTTGCCATTGTACTCCTCTATAGCTCGTCTGCTACCTCCCTTCTTTATTGTCATTGAGATTTTAAAATTGAACATGATTATTATTGGTTTTTTTTTACTTTTTAAAAGTTCCGAACCTTTAAGTATTTGACTTGTAGATTCATTTTTTATAATTTTTAGAAGTTCCATCAAACGATGCCACTATGCCCCTCTATAGCCCGTCCACCGCCTACTCTTTATTGTCATTGCGATTCTAAAAATTGAACATAACTATCGTTGGAATTCATTTTTTATTTTCTAGAAGTCCCGTCAATCGTTGGTGGCTCTGCAACTATACTCTTATACACCCCGCCCACTGCTTCTCCTTTTTATTGTCATTGAGATTTTAAAAATCGAATATGATTATCAATGGGGTTTATTTTTTTTACTTTCTAGAAGTCCTGGCAACCGCCTTACTCGTTTGCTTCACAGCCTGCCTGACGTCCCTCCTTTTAATCGTCATTAGGATTCTATTTGGTGTTTCATTAACAATTTTTATGTCGTATCAACTGCCACCACTGTACTCCTTTATAGGCATATTACTTAATTTATCTCGTCATGTGTTTTAGATGGTCTTTTCTTTCAATAATATTTATTTTTATCACAAATTTTAGTTATTTATAAATTGTATTTTGGATATTATTTTATTTCTTATTCTAAATTTTAATTAATCTCGTATTGGGTTCTTATATGGACTCTTCTTTTAATATTCCTTATTTTTAATTCGTAATTTCAGCTATTTTTAAATTGTATTCCTACTTGGACTTTCATTTTCTTTTCTAATTTTGGATTTTATTTTATTTTTATTTCAAATTTTGATTAATCTCGTATTGGGTTCTTATATGGAAACTTCTTTCAATATTGCTTATTTTTAATTCCGAATTTTAGCTATTTTTAAATTGTATTTCTACTTGGAGTCTCCTTTCCTTTTCTAATTTTGGATTTATTGGGTCCTATATGGACTCTCATTTCCTTTTCTAATTTTGGATTTTATTTAATTTTTATTTCGAATCTTAATTAATGCCGTATTGGCTTCCTATATGGACTCCTCTTTCCATATTGCTTATTTTTAATTCTGAATTTCAGCTATTTTTAGATTGTACTTTTACTTGGACTCTCCTTTTCTTTTTTTTCTTTTTTTCCGATTAACGTGGGAATTTCTAGCCTCCACAGCGAACGTGGTGCCTTCTTTCAAAGCTGTTTTAATAATATAATAGATAGATAGGTAGAAATTTGGCTTCTATATCCATACACAGCCAAAAGTTATCAGAGCTCTTAGACTCCAAGTGATGTGTACCCGTGGGGGTTAATTCCCGATCTTTCGATGAGGGAAAGTGGATAACTTGGTTTGGGGATGAAGATGACGCTCATGGCTCGACAATAACCATTAAAAAACGTTGCGCCTTAGCAACCGATACACCCTCCACTGGTCGTCGCGATCTTACGTTGCGCGACGTCGGCCACAGGGCACCTGTCCTGCAAGCAATTGAAAAGCTAGCAAGAATAAGTAGAACAAGCACTGAATTGCGAGATGTATACAAAGTTCTCAAACTGAATCTCAATTATGCTGGGGTTCCGAAGACAAGTAAATGGGCAGTTGATGCCAGCCAACGCACAGATTTACAAGGAAGTATAGCGAAAAGCTAAACTTGCATCTAAAAGAAACTCAAGTGTTCTTGGTGGTGGCTAAGGGTATAAGAAGGAGGAGAACGATCACAAGCGTGTTGGGGTCATGCTCTAATCCTAAGACGCGTCCTTAATGGACCAAACCTGATATATGGCCAATTGGGCCCAAATAGGTGACGTGGCACCGTGGACAGAAAAAAGGCCTTTGTAGTAAAATGATAATTTTGGCATCTACCAAATAGACATGGACATGAGGCCGGATCCATTTGAAAGTATACTTGGTAAGCTCTACATGAAGTACTTGCACACCCAAAATGGAGTCCGTGTGCAGTCGTGTCGATCGTCACAAGTTGGTGCTGTCCTGCAGTCCGAATCCAGTCCACGTGAATCCTCTTCTCTTTTCATCCTCTTCATTATTCATAAGTAAAACAAGTGTGCACACATCTCTATGGTATCCTATCTTATTATAAAGTTGATGCCCACTATAACTTCTAAAGCTCAACATGTAAGTATGCCACATCATCACTCCCTAGCAATTATTATCTAGAGTATTTTAAATCACATACAAGTGAGCCACATAATCATGCACTAATAATTATTATCTAGAATATTTAAATATTATGCAAACATGACATATCATTTCCAATTTTGTTGTATTTTTAGAACTCAATGTACAAACAATGTCAAATTTTTATTTTCACATTATTTAAACATAAACATCGACCATTTCTCTAATGGATAACATGCATCCATCCACATATTCTGCAGCAAAGCACGGGGCATCAACTAGTAAACAAGATGGACGTGAACTTAAAAGTAACTCACCTGATAGTTTAGTTAACATGCATGAGAGCGGGTAAGAAGAGCATGAAGTTGTACTTGTGTAGATGTGGATGTGTAGATGGTATTGATGTCCTCACCATCAAGCCTCAAAACTTAGGAACAAAGCGAATAAGAAAGCTAGAAGGCTAACCAAGAAAGTTATTAGAAGAGCCAGGCTGAGTACGTTTATTCAAGTATTAATTACTATAAACTTCGATGATCATCTACAGTGGAATGCTTTGAGAAGGTAACGGCTAGCGGAGTTGAGCTATATGACAGCTGCGTAGCATGTAGGCTTCATTCCTTTGTGTAGGTGTGGTAAGAGAAAATTGGGTAGTATCACAAGAATATTAATGGCCCAGACCATGGGAAGCGGGCTTTCAACCGACCCAGGTACTGCCGTTCAGTTTGAATGAATTTTATGGAAATTGAAGAAATTTTATATCGAAATTCAACCGTTTCAAAGTAACCCACGAAGTTTTAAATAAGTTGATCTAGATTTCTCTAATCCTTCATTTGTTTATTAATTTTAGTAGCACATTAACCATTGCCACAGATACAAATGTGAGAACAACAACCTTGGCCCCGCCTTTTACAATGATTCACACAAGCTCGCAACGTAGGTAACCAAGGCAATTGACATGGATAAACAGCCATGCTCACGTCCTTGCATTTAGCTACCTCCATGGTCTCAAGGTCAACAGAGAACATCCATGTCGTCTCCTCCGCCGGCGTCAGGACAACAGACCCAGGGTTCACTCTATCGGTCCAGGTGTTTCTATCGGGGGGTCACCGAAATCCCGAAATTTTGGAAATTTCGAAAATTTCGGTCCGAAATTTCCGAAATTTTGAACAAAATTTAGTTGAATTTGAAAAAATATTATCCAAATTCATGAAAAAATTGAAAAATTCAAAAATTTCGGCCGAATTGATATCGTATCGGGGGTCACCGAAATGACCGAAATTTCCGAAATTTCCAACCCTGAACAGACCCCACCTTCACCGTGACAACATTTGCGGTATTGCTACCAAAATACCCTTCCTTGTACCCTGATAGTCCGGTAGTGATCGCCGCTAACCAGAGGCTCTGCTGAAGCACCCACTCACCCCACTCACCGCTACCATTCTATCCATCCACGTCGTGAACACCCGAAGAACATTTTCTTGGTCCAAACACATAACGCACAACTTGCCTTTATTGTTACCATTGCCGTCAAAAACCACCTGGACCTCCACTCATGAAGGATTAGCAAGACGTTATCTCCTTCGATGCCCCAGAACATAACGCCTATGGCACGGCCTAGAAAACGCACATAATCAGAGCCCCGAAGATGCACGCCGCATTTGGCCATGGCCCAGCTAGGTTTAGCCATGTACCAGCGGGCGGGCCTCCGTTTCCACTGTTCCTCCCGTTCTGGTCAAACACACAGGCCCTGACACTGACACTGACAGTGCCCGTGCCATCACACACACCGTTGTACTCCATGTACACCACGCAGGTTACCCGGTAGCTTGACATGCTGGAGAAGGCACGCCCCCACTTATCGACGTTGCCCGGGTAGTAACCTTGGAGGAACACGCCGAGGCAGCGCTGAATGATTAACTTGTCCATGTAACCTGGTTAGGCTGGGATTGGAGGGCCTCTTATTGATTTTGATGGGAGATATGTTGGTATCAACTTCTTTGATGACATAGTAGGAACCCCATTCCTATCATGCACCGTGACCCTCCACGTTCTGTCACGTTTTGATGAAGAAAGGTACTTCTAGAATTTGTGTTCGTATGTGCATGTGTTTGTGCGCTCGTCTTGATGAATCAGGTTCAGTACTTCAGTGCAAAGCACAAATTTGTGTTAAAACTATCTGTTGGTGTGCTTGACAGGACTGTCAATAAAGGTTGCAATGGTGACACTTCATCTGGTGTGCTTGACTGGACTATGACTGGAGATAGTAGTGTTCGGCCAAATAGGTATTCTGGTGCACCTCACATCGCAGTTAAATTACAATGTTTTGCATTTGGTTGTTGGTTTGTTTGTTGATAGCATTATTATACCCTATACCTTCTTCCATTTTTTTGAGAACAGCTGGCCCGTCCCCAAGCCATTTTGGTGTCATCCGGACGATCTGCCCCGTAATGAAACCCAGACTCGCCACAAATACGGATACTACAATGGACAGAAGTTCAAGTACATGTGTTAGGGCTTAGTTCTGTTTCGTTGAAAATTTGCTACTTAACCTGTACAAGAAGTCATATGCTTGGTTCTGCCATTTTGAATTGCTATGTTTATGTCTTGGCAAGGGAATCTGACGACTTGTGCTTGTCTTGACAATTTATATATATGTACAAATGTTCATTTTGGTGCTGTGGACTGCTGCGTTGCTTAACTTGAGGCTATCTAATATCTGGCCCAAACGGCAGTTACCAGAGCCTTTGCTTACTAATCTTATTAAAGTGTATTTAATCTCTCAACATTAGTGAGCTGCTGTCGACCCAGTGCTGTAAACTCGGAGAATATGTATTTCTCCGTACTCCCTCCGTCCCAAAAAAAAAAAACAAATCTAGATAGGGCTGGGACAGACACCACCTACTACTGAATGTTTGAATCGTTATATTTACAATTTAGGGGATTTAGAACTAGATAGAGTCATATTTAGAGTAGTATTATTCAGGGGATTTACTGATAAGTCTGAATTGATGTTATTATCAGTTTGTTGTCGACATTTGAAGTATTCGAAAAGACTGATAATAACGGATTGCTAGGATTTGGCACAAGCCACAGCTTGCCAGAAGCCCATGTTACTCCCACTCGGATTGTCAAATGCAAGTCGCAACGCCACGAAACCAATGTGTTTATTCAACATCTAGACGAGTACGAACGTACACAGGCCTATCAAGTATCAACTCGCAATTTCTCAGCTTTCTTTTCCTCTCGCTGCACGTGAGCTGCGCTTCTTCTATACACAAGCAGCACACGGCCACGAGGGAGCTGGAGCGGAGAAAGAACCACCTAGATCACGACGCCTGCACCGGAGGCGTCCGTGAGTCCGTCCTGTGTGTTCAAATCGAGCCAGTGCTTATTCACGTAGAAGAACCACAACACAAGCTAGGGAGGAGAAGCAGGTGGAAGTAAACCATGTAGGCATGTACGTACGACTCAGATCACTGGGAGTCGTCCAAAGATTCATCCGTTGGCTGCCAGTATCTGTTGGTGAACCACATGGAGTCAGCCGCCACAGCGTTGCCGTCCTGGTTGCGGTGCCACGTGTAGTACGCGTGCGTCCTGTTCTTGATGTCCAGGATGGCGTGCCCGAAGCTCGACTCCCTGAAGGCCGAGTAGCCAGGCTGCGGCGCCGTCATGCTGCATTTTTTTTTCCCAGCAATTGCACATGATGTCTTGTCAGCGTTCAGGAACTGAAAACGGTTGGTGGAAGCGAAAAAAGGATTCTTACTTGGTGGCCAGTCCTTCCTGGTTTCCTCCATCTCCGATGGTTATGTAGACTGGAGCAGATTGATCATGGACTGGAGTGCACTGGCCATTCACAATGTTGTACGCGACATTTGATATCCTGTGCTGCAATCAGAGAAAATAAGTCTATGTCAGCAGCTCAAGATTAAGGTACTAGTACTACTCTAAGCAGAGTATCAGTAGTAAAGCTATACATGCTCCGTACCAGTTTCAAAAAAGTAGTAAAACCAAGCACTCCTTTGTTTAAAGAAAACGACAAGCACGTTGAACTTAATTTTACAAGATGCAAGTACATAGATATAAAGACGACAAAGAAGTGCGTACTAAGGTTCTTAATGAAGTTGCAGAAATTTCCATTTGATTCCCCATGCCAAGTTCTTAACTATTTTTCAGGGACAAAATCACAAAAAAAAAAACAAAAAAACAAAACAAAAACAAACTGTAAGTGCTTACTGTCCGTTCATAGGCATGAACATGTCCTGCAAACACGAGGTCAACTTTGTACTTGACGAACCACGGCTCATACATAACTCTCATGCTTTCACCTTCCATGTAGTGATAGTTATAGCTGTTGTACCACGGAGCATGCAATAGCACTATCAACCATGGCGTTTCACTCCTATTAACCTTGGGAAACTCAGCTTCAAGCCACTTGTACTGAGGAGTATACTTTCCTGGGAAAGAAACAGAACTGATAAATTACCTTATTCCATCTATTAGCAATCAACAGATGGAATATATGTTAATAAGTGCATTGTTATGTACAGTGTGTGTGTTTCTGTTTGCCCAAAGCATGTAAGACTGACTACTTATTCACAATGTTGCTCATGTGGTTTTAATTTTACTTGTGAAGCTTGTCACTAAGTATTTTGAATAGAGATTCAAAAGAAAACACAACTGGATCATACATACATACCATATGATGAATATGATGCCAAGACAATAATATAAGCAGATGCTCTTTTGACAGAATACCAGAAAGGTGCTGTGCTACCGGAAGCCTTATAAGGTGTGGGGTACCTATAGCTGTATGGCTTGAACGGCTTTGTTTCACCCTGCAAATGTTCAACAGAATAAACATTTGTAAATGCTTATAACATAAGCTCCACTGATTATCTAGTACTGAACTGTATATGCATCCACTGAAGATCATTACACAAATAAAGTTTAATGGAGTACTAAAACTTACAAGTTCTGGGGCAAAATCTATCTCATGATTTCCAGCTGTCCAGATCCAAGGCTGGTAGGCAACATTCCTCTCTACAAATCTTGCCCATGTATCCCACCTCACATTGTCATGGTATGGGTAGTTATCTGCATAGCACAGGTCCCCAACGAAAAGTACTGCTTGCGCCTTTGAATTGGACTCATAATGGGCCAGCGTAATATTTGAGTCGTAGCTCTGACCAAGATCACCTGAATACAGTTATACAGATGTTGTTTTAAGTGATATAGATCGTTTCTAGATTTGGTGAATGTGTATCCTGACATAGCAAAAATGAATTTAGGAATATTGAATACTACCTATGAGACCAAATGTATAGGGAACATCTGGGCCACTTTTTGGAGGGGTTCTGAACCAAAACTTCCTCACGGTTTGTCCAATCCCAACAGCATAGTAGTATTTTGTGTCAAACTGCAACAAAGCCAATAGTCAATCTTTAATTAACAGTCTAAACACTAAAGACGACTTTTTCAAAGAACTGATACCTCCAACTTTTTTATTGTACAGTGGTGAATGTATCCTGAGGTGTAGTTGTAGAACGTATACTGAGTGTGTTTTCCATCTGCAGAGAAATTAAGATTATCCTCTGAAGTCCCCGCTACGGAGGAGGCCCCTGAGCAGTCCGAGTCTCCGAAGCGGAGGAAAGCGAAGACCGGCGTTAATCTCCGCAAGAGCTTGGCGTGGGACAGCGCATTCTTCACCAGCGAAGGTTGTGCACTAACCAATTCCCCACCCATGAATGAAATTGCTGGTGTTCAGTAGTATTTGTTTCTTGTTGTAGACTTATACTAGACTCCTGCATCTTGATGTACATTTCGATTTAGGGATCTCTCCCATTCCTCACTGTCGTGATGATGGAAACAGAAGGGTTGCATTTAGAGGCCCAGCACCAGATGGCATGCCTGTAATCTGTGTTTCTTCACAAGCACTAACAGCAATATTCAGTCACACGCTGCATCATTATAGAAGAACCACTCCTAGTTCCCAATGTTTTGGACAGTGAATTTTTTAAAATGCTCTCCTACTGCTGTTGATCTAGTCCTTGGTTTGTCAGCCTGTCATCCATTTTCCGTTGCAAAGCTACCAATTCCTTTCAATCTTTGTGCATTCACTTGTTTTGAGGCAGATTGATAGCAGCTCTGAAGTCCTAACATTTCCGTTTCTGTTTTTTTCCCCTGCCTGTCTGATGTGTTCCTATTCCTTATTACAGTAGGCAAATATCGTAATGTAGATATGTATCAGTTCCTAATGTTTTCTGGTTTGAGCAGGTGTTCTGGATACTGAGGAATTGGCTGTTGTAAACAGCACATTCCGCAAGGCACAGGGTTCCAGGTTGCCTGGAATCGCTGAGGAAATGAGGAGGTCAGGGGAGTCAACAACTTCCACTCTAGAAAGCGAAAGCTGGGTGATGGAAAACCTGGAGACTGAGCTGTTTGACAACGTCCGTGCTTCGATCCAGAGATCGCATGGCAATCCTGGAAAAGCCCCAAGTGTTACTACTGTTATCTCAAAACCCCTGAAGTCCAAGGCAAATGTTCCTCGTGCTGCAGGTAAGAAGCCTCTTCTGAGTTTTATTATCTGTTGTTTTCATGTTTGTAACTGATGTAGTTATTCTTTTTGCTACTTCCAGCAAGGAAGGGGGTTGATCTGATGCCTCAGAGTAAGGTATGTAGCACAATTCATATATGGTTTGATATAAAATTTATGTAGTCCTTGTCCATCACTGACCAAAATTATTGGATGCTTGTTCAGATAAGGGCCCCTATGTCCACAAGCCAGGGTGCTGCTGGAGGAAAACAAAGGACCCAAGCTACCCTGAAAGAGCCTACAGCTGCAAGAGTGGTATGGTCCATGCTAGCAGATACTGAGTAATCATGACATATGTTGTAGTTTAGTTGTTTACATTCTTCATAGCCCCTTAACATTTAAAACTTAAGGGGCTATGAATCCTTCTCAATGGTTTGAATCTAGGCTAAATTTGCTACATGACACTTAAAAATTTATGTCATTTGCTGGTGGACATCGTAAAAACGTGCCCTAGGGGATTCTCGCCTTCCTTAAGAATTTATCTCTCCGATTGAGCCGAAAGTGTCATCTACCAAATTACCAATTTTTAGGGTGTCTTTCAGCTGTGACACGTTTTTGCGATGTCTATCAACAAATTACACATATTTTGGTTGTCATGTAGCAAAATTTGCCTTGAATCTATTGTGTGATGATTAAGCCAAAGGCGGACACAAACAGATCACAAAGAACTAGAATGTGCTAGTTTAAATGAATAGGAAATTATGTGGTATTCTTAACTTAACAATGAAAATGCTGCTGGTTAGAACAACATGGTCTGCTGAATCATTTTCTAAGTGTCCAAGTTCTTACCATTGTTTATTGAAATCTAAGCGATGGATATACAATTTATAATGTTTCATTTTGCGAGATGTAGCTTGACTATTTTCCCCATTTCCTTATCTTAGTTGTGCAATATTCTGGACTTAATCGTTTCAACTCTCTGCTTGAGAAGGCTATTTCAGGTTCTACAGAAGTAAAACCATCTTTGAAACCTCCGAGGGCTCTACCAAGAGTTGCTACAATGAGAGCGCCAACTAATACAGCTGTGGCTTCTGGGATTCCAGACAAAAGGAGCAGCACTGGTGCGCCAACGATAAATATTCTATCTGCTATAATGTTCATAAATAGCAAGCCTAACTTGTATTTTCTCTTGTAGGAGGTGTGATCAACAGGCAGACAGTTGGTAAATCTGTCAACGGTTCAGTTAGCGCACATTCTAGGCCTGGTGGAGTGACAAAATCTACTTCAACTTCAAAATCAGGTGCCTTACCATCATCATCATCAGCAACAGCTGCTTCAATTGGTAATATGCTAGGTCAAAAACCTAAATCATCAACCCTAAGCAACAAGAGCAGAATTGCTCAAAGGATTCCTGTCCGTTCAACGTCAAGGACTGATGCCAACAAGGTTAACCCAGCAAGAGCATCGAGAAATAATATTCCAAGTGGGGGCAATAGTAATCGTGTATCTCCAAGCATTTCGCCTAGCAGTTCTGTGGACAGCTTGAGTTCTGTGGTTTCTGGGGCTTCAACAGCTTCCACTGTAGGGAAGAAGAGCCATACATCTGAGAGCTTCAGTACACGGTCTTCTTCGTTATCCCCTTCCCTCAGAAATAGCAATGACCACCCTCCAATAAAAGCAGATGCAGATACCCAGGGAAAAGGTTCCAAACCATCTGGTCTGCGTATGCCTACACCCAAGATTGGTTACTTTGATGCTGTAAGTAAATTTAGTGTTTTCTTTTGTCTGGTCCATTTAGTATTTTCTTATGCAAGTATTCTTAATTGATGGCATTACAAATTATAATCTGTGTCCTATGTGTTTGTCTCCAGAAGTCCATGGACCAACAGATTGGTGCACATATGCAAGTGCAGCCCATGAAGATCCAATGTTCACCTCAGCTATCTTCTGCTCAAATGGGGACCCCAGCATCATCTATCTTGAGTCAGCCGGAATCGAGACTTGCAGCATCACCTCATGAGAAAAAAAGCAGTGTCCAGAGCAAGGCATCGCCTTTACTCCCCCTTGAAGTTGTACAGATAGAACTTGAGCCTTCCCAGGCGATGGAACATGAAGTGTGCACACCCCAGCCCTGCCCAGTGGTAGCAGCAGCAGCAGACACAGCAAAGGAGAACATTCCGGCTCTGCATCAGAACATCCAGCCAAATGATGGCGCTGGTTCGTTAGCAGTTGATCTGATTTGCCAGAGGTTGTCCACCATTTCTCTTGGGGACGCCACCAACCTGGCCTCTTGATCTTGTAGGGGGATTTAGTCGTATGGTATGCTGGTTGTTTCTGATACATCCTTATTATTGGAAGGCAATTGCAGCTGAAGTTCTTTCTCTGGCATGTGTTTTAATTCTTGAGTCTTGAGTGTAAAATCCTTTTTCTGTACATCGCATGCCATGATAAGGATTTCGCTGTAAAATCCTTTTTCTGTACATCGCATGCCATGATAAGGATTTCGCTCTCGGTTGTAATCAGATTGCAGAACACTTAGAGAGTTGACACTGCTATGTCAACTACAGGTTTGCAAGTAATCGTATATGAGTCACATTTGTTCATCTCTTTCCCTACAAATTGTTGGTTGAATTGTTCTTATTCATATAACTCTAGATTGTAGTATATGAAAGTAGTGAACATAACACTGTGAAATTGTCATGCAAGCACAAGCTTACAATGATTTTTTGCATCTCACTGATTACAGTACACATCATTGTTACTACAAAGCATCAGTACATCTGATCTAACAGTGTGTGATAAGCTAACACGATCACCAATCCCTACACTTTAGGATCCCAGATTGCGCATCTGGACTTCTGGAGCATGTAGAAAAAGATTGCAAATTGTCATCTTGATCATCCCATCAATGATTAAATCAGAACACATCAGGTTGGCAGTGAAGAGGTGCATATGCATAATGTTATCAGCAGCATTTTATGTCTCTGGAGTGCAGCAGCTACCAAACTGATGAGGTCAAGTGACTCTTTTTTTAATTGGGCTCATCTCACTTGCTCCTCTTCTTGGCCTCCCCGTAAAGAACAACGCCTGCGACTGTTATCCCGTAGCCTAGCATCCCCATGAAGGTTACCGGGTTTCTGAATATCAGGATGGAAACCACAACAGCAACAGCCCCTTTCGCATTTCCAAGAACCTGGTAAGAATCAAGCAACACGTTGAACATTGTTAGTTGCAAACATATCGACATGTAGGAAGATTGAAGATCATCAAAGCACCATGCTAACAATGCAGGTAGGAGGGAAGGATGGATTACTTGGAGAGTGAGTGGGCTAGTGTGCTTGGTGACTAGGAAGTTTGTGAGGTTCACAAAGTAGGCTAACGAGGAATTGCAAAGCAGTATCCAGATAAAACTCGGATCCTCCCGCGCAAGCGCAGTCACCATAGTGAGCACATTGCGCTCCATGATAAATGTTGCTGGAATCAGCAGAACGACGGCCACCGGAGCCATGTAACCGAGAAGCTCCATGGGATTGAGCTTCTCCCTGCACATCAAATTAGGTGGAATGACAATAAAATTAGCTGACCAAATTAGTTAGACCAAAATGTGGGTAGCACAATAATTCATAAAGGATTGTGATGTGATGAATTATTACTCCTCCGATGACAGCAAGATCCCCTGCAGGACGGTCTTGAGCGCCCTCGCGGCGGTTGCGCCGATGCACATGATGAAACCAAACAGATGGAAGCTTGGCTCACCCTGAAATTGTTGAGATTGTTCAAGAATTGGATCGTCTCTGTTCAAGCATTGCAGGTTGGGAGAGGCAATCAAGGCAGATCCAGTGAGCCTTACCCCGGTGGCGATGACGACGCCGGCGACGACGGATTTCTAGGGAATTAGAGACAGATTAACAACAAACACAATTTACCACAATAACCCTATTTAATAACTACATTGCATGCACATATTCCATATGTATACTTTATTAAAAGGAAGGTTGAGGCACACATTCCATATGTAAACTTAATTAAAAGGAAGGTTGGGGTACAAATTCTATTTGTTGGGTCTCATCTTATCAGAAATATAATTTTCGTGGGACAAAATTTGAAGGGTAGAAATGCAATTATTATGGGACGGAGGTAGTATATCAAAATAAATAACATTTTTGTGGTTTGTTGTGTTAGGCGCAACGGTTTAATATAAAGCCTTGTCTAGTTCGATGCCTAAATAACATTTAGTTTGTAATTAACAAATTGACATTGTACAGAATTTGGCGAAAATAACAATAAAGACTAGATCGTTTCTAAAAACTTGACATCAAACAAATTGCCAAAATTCCCCGCAAAAAAAAAACAAATTACCAAAATTACCATGATACAAAGATGTTGTCAGTACCATAATAAATTTTGTAGGGCGTGACATAGACATAAAAAAACAACCGACGTCCCATTTAATAAGTGTAAATTATGATTTTGATACCGATCCTTTTAGAGCCCATACCACGCTATAAATTTTATAACACAAAGGTAATAACATTTGTCATCACTACAAGGCACCATATTGTATCATGTGGTCATGCCAGACATTGTGATATATCATATAGCGTATAACGCATCTCGCATCCGGTGTATCACCACTCCACCATACATCCTCCCAACCATTACACAGGCCCGACGAGTCCCCCAATTGTCCTACACCTATCTTCCTCATCCCTCAACAAAGACATCGACAAACTTGGGACCACCTCCTTTCTTTCCCTGGCATGCTACTCCATCTGCCTCCCTTCCCTTGCTTAGCTTCGGTGAGATGCCATCGAGTTCAGAACATCGGCTTCCCCTTCTTCCTTCTCCATGGTAGTACACCCTCCATCCCTAAATATTTGACGCTGTTAACTTTTTTAAATATGTTTGACCGTTCATCTTATTCAAAAAGAAGTAATTATTATTTTTTTCTTATCATTTGATTCATTGTTAAATATAATTTTACGTATACATATAGTTTTATATATTTCACAAAAAAATTTATATAAGACAAACGGTAAAACATATTTTAAAAAATCAACGGCGTCAAATATTTAAGGATAGAGGGAGTAGCACGTAACAAGAGGTTTTGAAGAGGTCCAAAGCAAGCCCATGAACCAGCCCAAGAAAAAGGCCCAACAACAACCCAACAGGCAGCTGCAAGCCCGCGACAACCCCAAAAAGGCAAAAAAAAAAAAAAAACGTCCTACGCCGCCGCCGGCCGCCTCGCCGCGGGCGCGGCGCGGCGCCGCGCGCGCGCCGCTCCAGGGGGCAGCTCGCCAGGGTGGCGCTGCTCGGGGCGGTGTTCTGCGCCTCCGTGGTCGCCGGGAACGTCTCGCTCCGGTACCTCCCCGTGTCGTTCAACCAGGGCCGTCGCGCCAACCACGCCTTCTTCACCGCCGTCCTCGCCTACGCCGTCGCGGCCGCCCCGAGGAGTGCGGCCACCTACGCCGCCCTCATCCCCGTCGTCGCCGGCGTCGTCATCGCCACCGGGGTAAGCCCGCGATTCCTCACTGGATCTGCCTTGATTGCTCTCCCAACCTGCAATGCTTGAACAGAGACGATCCAATTCTTGAACAATCTCAACAATTTCAGGTGAGCCAAGCTTCCATCTGTTTGGTTTCATCATGTGCATCGGCGCAACCGCCGCGCGAGGGCGCTCAAGACTGTCCTGCAGGGGATCTCTTGCTGTCATCGGAGGAGTAATAATTCATCACATCACAATCCTTTATGAATTATTGTGCTACCCACATTTTTGGTCTAACTAATTTGGTCAGCTAATTTTATTTCCCATTCCACTAATTTGATGTGCAGGGAGAAGCTCAATCCCATGGAGCTTCTCGGTTTACATGGCTCCGGTGGGCGCGTCGTTCTGCTGATTCCAGCAACGTTTATCATGGAGCGCAATGTGCTCACTATGGTGACTGCGCTTGCGCGGGAGGATCCGAGTTTTTTATCTGGATACTGCTTTGCAATTCCTCGTTAGCCTACTTTGTGAACCTCACAAACTTCCTAGTCACCAAGCACACTAGCCCACTCACTCTCCAAGTAATCCATCCTTCCCTCCTACCTGCATTGTTAGCATGATGCTTTGATGATCTTCAATCTTTCCTAACATTCAGGCACATGTCGATATGTTTTCAACTAACGATGTTCACGGTGTTGCTTGATTCTTACCAAGGTTCTTGGAAATGCGAAAGGGGCTGTTGCTGTTGTGGTTTCCATCCTGATATTCAGAAACCCGGTAACCTTCATGGGGATGCTAGGCTACGGGATAACAGTCGCAGGCGTTGTTCTTTACGGGGAGGCCAAGAAGAGGAGCAAGTGAGATGAGCCCAATTAAAAAAAGAGTCACTTGACCTCATCAGTTTGGTAGCTCGCTGCACTCCAGAGGCATAAAATGCTGCTGATAACATTATGCATATGCACCTCTTACACTGCCAACCTGATGTGTTCTGATTTAATCATTGATGGGATGATGAAGATGACAATTTGCAATTCTTTTTCTACATGCTCCAGAAGTCCAGATGCGCAATCTGGGATCCTAAAGTGTAGGGATTGGTGATCGTGTTAGCTTATCACACACTGTTAGATCAGATGTACTGATTGCTTTGTAGTAACAATGATGTGTACTGTAATCAGTGAGATGCAAAAAAATCATTGTAAGCTTGTGCTTTTGCATGACAATTTCACAGTGTTATGTTCACTATCTTTCATATACTACATATCTAGAGTTATATGAATAAGCACAATTCAACCAACAATTTGTAGGGAAAGAGATGAACAAATGTGACTCATATACGATTACTTGCAAACCTGTGTGTTGACATGCAGTGTCCAACTCTCTAAGTGTTCTGCAATCTGATTTACAAACCGAGAGCGAAATCCTTATCATGGGCATGCGATGTACAGAAAAAGGATTTTACAGCGAAAATCCTTATCATGGCATGCGATGTACAGAAAAGGATTTTACACTCAAGACTCAGAATTAAAACATCATGCCAGAGAAAGAACTTCAGCTGCAATTGCCTTCCAATAATAAGGATGTATCAGAAACAACCAGCATACCATACGACTAAATCCCCCTACAAGATCAAGAGGCCAGGTCGGTGGCGTCCCCAAGGAAAATGGTGGACAACCTCTGGCAAATCAGATCAACTGCTAATGAACCAGCGCCGTCATTTGGCTGGATGTTCTGATGCAGAGCCGGAATGTTTCTCCTTTGCTGTGTCTGCTGCTGCTGCTACCACTGGGCAGGGCTGGGGTGTGCACACTTCATGTTCCATCGCCTGGAAGGGCTCAAGTTTCTATCTGTACAACTTCAAGGGGGAGTAAAGGCGATGCCTTGCTCTGGACACTGCTTTTTTTCTCATGAGGTGATGCTGCAAGTCTCGATTCCGGCTGACTCAAGATAGATGATGCTGGGGTCCCATTTGAGCAGAAGATAGTGAGGTGAACATTGGATCTTCATGGCTGCACTTGCATATGTGCACCAAATCTGTTGGTCCATGGACTTCTGGAGACAAACACATAGGACACAGATTTATAATTTGTAATGCCATCAATTAAGAATACTTGCATAAGAAAATACTAAATGGACCAGACAAAGAAGAAAACACTAAATTTTACTTAACAGCATCAAAGTAACCAATCTTGGGTGTAGGCATACGCAGACCAGATGGTTTGGAACCTTTTCCCTGGGTATCTGCATCTGCTTTTATTGGAGGGTGGTCATTGCTATTTGAGGGAAGGGGATAACGAAGAAGACCGTGGTACTGAAGCTCTCAGATGTATGGCTCTTCTTCCCTTACAGTGGAAGCTGTGAAGCCCCAGAAACCACAGAACTCAAGCTGTCCACAAGAACTGCTAGGCGAAATGCTTGGAGATACACGATTACTATTGCCCCCACTTGGAATATTATTTCTCGATGCTCTTGCTGGGTTAACCTTGTTCGCATCAGTCCTTGACGTTGAAACGGACAAAGGTCCTTTGAGCAATTCTGCTCTTGTTGCTTAGGTTGATGATTTAGGTTTTTGACCTAGCATATTACCAATTGAAGCGGCTGTTGCTGATGATGATGATGGTAAGGCACCTGATTTTGAAGTTGAAGTAGATTTTGTCACTCCACCAGGCCTAGAATGTGCGCTAACTGACCGTTGACAGATTTACCAACTGTCTGCCTGTTGATCACACCTCCTACAAGAGAAATACAAGTTAGGCTTGCTTATTTATGACATTATAGCAGATAGAATATTTATCGTTGGCGCACCAGTGCTGCTCCTTTGTCTGGAATCCCAGAAGCCACAGCTGTATTAGTTGGCGCTCTCATTGTAGCAACTCTTGGTAGAGCCCTCGGAGGTTTCAAAGATGGTTTACTTCTGTAGAACCTGAAATAGCCTTCTCAAGCAGGAGTTGAAACGATTAAGTCCAGAATATTGCACAACTAAGATAAGGAAATGGGGAAATAGTCAAGCTACATCTCGCAAAATGAAACATTATAAATTGTATATCCATCGCTTAGATTTCAATAAACAATGGTAAGAACTTGGACACTTAGAAAATGATTCAGCAAGACCATGTTGTTCTAAC
>CM020182.1:2762912-2801369 GCA_009805545.1 Oryza longistaminata
TGGGCGACCAGCTTCGCCAGGTACGGCGCCATCGAGGCGCTCCGTGACAAGCTCCTCGCCATCGACTGCATCGAGCTCGCCGAAGAGGTAATTAATCGGTAGTAGTAATAGTTATATTCATCTTTCTGAATTAATTATATAGCTATACTTATAAAACCCTCTTATATAAACCCTAGTTTTATTAGGTTAAAGTACTGATAATAATACTATGGTTAATATGTGTCTGTTTAAATAAAATTTAAACCATTTATATGCATTAAAACCCTAGCTATGTTAGGTTAAATTGACAATATTATGGTTAATATGCCTATAAGGACTACATCCAGCTTGTCGAAGAGGTAAAATTTGTACGTACTAGTAGTAATTGTATTCATCTTTTCGGACCACCTTAATTGTAAACCTAAAACCCCTCCTTAAAACCTGAAAGCCGGCCTAAAACCCTAGCTATATTAGGTTAAACTTGATAATACAACAGTTAATGTGTGATTTCTTCTATTTTTTAAAATAATTAAATGTATTTCAGGAGTATGAGACAATATTTTTTTAATAAAAAATTACGACACCCGCTAATACTTACCGTCCTTATATATTTATATACCAATGACATAGATTTTACACTATAATATATTCATATTTTTCTTGGCGACATAGGTTTTACGTGCACGATTCAGTTATACGTATGTGTATTGTGTAACATAACACGTGGTTTCATCAAGAATATATTCCTTTTTTTTTTACATCGATATACATTTTTAAATCTAAATCTCCTATTGTTGTTTCATCATCAATAGTAAGATTAAATTGAGTACAATTGTATGGGGGTGTCATCCTCTTTTATGGTTGGTTGGTTGGTGTGGTGCTAAAGGAGACGGTTGCTTCGTTTTGTGTGTTTGTACAGTGCCTTCGAGCTCTGGGCGTCATATCCATGGAGTGCCCCAAGGAGTGCCTCAGCCACGGCGTGCCAGCCGCCGTAAGGAGTGCCTCAGCCACGGCGTGCCAGCCGCCGTGCTGCAGTTCTTCGACTTCTTCTCGATGCACAAGCAGGTGAATCCCTCCTCATCCTGATCAGACATCGATCTCTCATCTCTTGTGGTTTAATCCTTCTTTGCGCTGCTCTGCCGCCTCCGTGCTTGACATGCTTGCGCCCACGCTCACCACCTGTTTGTGGAAATGCCTCGCAGAAGCTGGTGCTCAAGATCGTCGCCAACGTCTTGGGCGACTTCAGCGCGAAGGATGCGGCCAAGGCCATGGAGGCCGCGCCCGTTCTGTGCAACCTCCTGCAATCCACTGACAAGACGGTACGCGTGTTTAATTTTATGATGGTTATTGTGAATTTGGCTTCTTCTTCTCTTTCTTGGAGAGCTACTGTTTCTGACTGATGGGTTTGTTGACCGTTCTCGATGTTTAGATACTCGACTCCGCCGTTTCTTGCCTGGTTTTGGTCTCTGATGGTGCTTGCGACAGTGCCCAACACATGGAAAAACTTTACGAGCTTAATGCAGTCCAAGCGACGATGAGGTTGATGGAGAACGACGGGTGGAAGAGCCTCAGCGATGAGACTTTATCTGTATGTTGCATGATACTGCTTCCTCAGCCATCGTTTTTCTTACTCTAAAATTGACTCAAAATGAAACATTCTTGTTACTCCACCTTACCTTTGAAACCTGTAGCCTTAAAGATGGAACTAATTATCAACTCTTTAAGTATTCGAAATCAGGAGACTCTTTGATTACCACCTTTATAACTCGCATGTGTTTTTTCATGTTTCATGAAAAGGCGTCCTTTTTATTTAGAAGTCATTTTTACGGCAACCTATTTTAGATGTTTATGGCTCCCTTTAGAAAATCTAAATAGTGTAAGAAGTATCGACAACACAGGCAGACACTATTTAGTAATCCGCAGCAAAGCACATGTGGTATATTAGCTGTTAATTCATTCCTATCTTAGTTTTAGCAATTGATCATTCATGACTGAATTGACATGTGTGACAGGGCATCCTTGGTCTTCTCAAAGACCTAGCTTCTCTCTCAGCAAGGGCTGTGAAGTCTCTTTTTGAGTTAAACATTTGTGATTTGCTCAAGCAGATGATAACATACTACACCTCGTCGCACAGTGATCACAATAAGGTACATTTTTCCCTGTGTATCTTAGCATCAGAAATTTTGTTGCCATGTTTTCCTATGATGACCTAATACTTGACACAAAAGCAGATTAAAAATTTTAGTGTAAATTGTTAAAGTGGCGTCACATGTTTATACCTTAATGTATCTTTTCAAGAGTTAGAAAATTTGGTAGTACTTCTCATTTGTTTTTTTTATACAATTACAATGAATGTGTGTTTATCAGAGTAGAGTAGATATGTGAATGAACTGTACAAGTATTCCATTGTACAGTAGTTTTTCGTAATATCTATTTACACAATTCAATTCAATTCAAAACTGCAGGTGCAGACGCTTGTAGAGCTCATTTATTATCTTATGCCACCTCTTGAAATGTGTGACCATCGTACCGAACTAATCATTGCAAAGAAGAATGTCATCACAGAACAAAGTGGATACATCCAACAGCTTGCTAGCATCCTTACTTTTATAATACAGGTAAGAAAATTCTCTCCAGTCTCCTTGTAACACAGGATATAGTTCTGCAACTATCCCTTGATATAACATATTTCTTCTTGTAACGTAGGTTGCGAAATCTGCTGCACTATCATCAATTTGCTACAGCTGTGTTGTTGTCATCAGAAACATTGTTGAATTAAGCACACCTTCTTCCTTGGTGGAGGTACAGAAGACAGTAAACCTGTCAAGGTGAACTTTTCACACAGTTGAATTTTCTCCCAAAAATATTTTGAGGGGCCTTGAAACACGCTTCCTTTATTGAACTAACCAACTTGAATGATGGTACTGATATCTTGCCCTTGTATCAGCTTACTTGCTGGCTGGTTGGCCCGGAAGAACCGCCATATCATATTCCAAACGCTCAACATTTCGAAGACCCTTCTGAGAAAAGACCAGAAATTCTTCTTTGAGACCTTCATCAGGGAGGGTTTAAAGCATGCAATTGATGCAATACTAACACAGGAAAAAGGAAAGAGCCGCTTGCCAGAAAGTTGCCTTTGTTTTGATTTAGACTTGGAGACCTCAACAGATGATGCATGCAGGATTAATAATGGTGCTATCCTGAAACTAGCGGAGGAGATAAAGAAAAACTTCTTGGTAAAGGTTGCCAAGTCTCCTCACAAGTTTGGGTGTGCTTTTAAAAGCATAAAGGAATTTTTTTCTCGTTTGAATTGTCATGCCACGGCACCCCCAGCTAAAGATCAGGATCTCTGCAAGCAGTTGTCTGATTTTTCAAGGCAATTATTATCGGATGAACTGCCATGTACTTCTACTTTTGAGTTTGTGCAGAGTGGATCTATCAAACATTTGGCAGGTTATCTTTCCAATGGGACATACTTTAATTCAAATCTCAGGAATTGCCAGGACTTGATAGGGGAGCTTAAGGAGGTGAAAATCCGGCTGCAGAAGTTCACGCATTTGGCTCTCAGCATGGACAATGAAAGCTCGGTGAAGCCACTTGAGATTTTGGTGGAGAAACTGATAGATGCGTTGCATGTGTGGTATGACAGTTTCCCTGTAATCCTGGCTGATGAACAGTGCACACGTGAGAGCACCATGATTCCTCTGAGGGATTCAGGAACTGAGGAACCAATGTCAATATATATAAAATTTTCGAGATCAGCCAGGGAGGAGGAGTTGGAGGATTATGGTGGAGTTCTCCCTGTTGATCTTTCTTCGACACCTGAATCCATTGAAGAGGTCCTGTTGCCTGAGATCTGTAAAAGAACTGGCGATGAAACTTCATACAAGGTATTACACATTACACCGGCTTGTTCATATTTTCTCAAATCTACGTTTACTGCATGTTTTCACTTTTGTATTCACACATATCATGAACCATCAAGTGTAAATTCAGTTTTATTTATAACGTGTTATTTCTATGATTCAGGAAAACACTCAAGAAGCAAATGGGAGCAGAAAATCTGTTGGGCTCAGAAATGGTATTAAACCTTTCTCCTATGCCGCTTACCTCTAGGATCTAGTGTACTTCTTTACATGATGTTACAAACTGCAATGTTGTTTACTTGGTCAATTATGATATCATGATTTTAAGAGAAGCAAACTAACGAATGTTGATTCCCCAGGTGACGGGCACAAGTCCTCAAGATTGAAATTCTCTTACAAAGGAACACAACTCCAGTCATCTACACCACTTTTTGAGTCAATCCTCCGCTCAATGCATGAAGGAGAAACCGATCTCCAGATTGACCCATCTTTTTGGGATAAAGAACACAAGATAGTATACAGAAGAAGAAACAAAAGCAAGAAAATATCTTCCCATAGTTCCTACAATATTCAGTTGTCCCGTGTGCATGAAAAACTTGAAATGTCATTGCTTAAGGACCCCTTTTTCTCCACCATACTCACTGGCAAGCTTCCTGGTGATCTGGATGAATCTGATCCATCATATAACTTCCTGTTCATGCTGAAAGTCCTCGAAGGGCTCAACCGTTTTTCATATCATCTATCAATGGATGATAGGTTATGCAAATTTGCTGAAGGCTGCCTCCAAGAGTTGGATGACCTTAAGGTGACAATTTGTCCAATTCCACGGGATCAGTTCGTGAGCAGTCTACTGACAAATAAGCTAGAGCAGCAAATGCAAGATAGCTTGTTTGGGGATGGCTTGATACCCTCGTGGTGTATCTATTTGGTTGAAACTTGCCCGTTCTTGTTCTCATTCGAAGCTCGATGGAAGTATTTCTGCCTGACGGCACATCACTCATTCATGACAGACGAGGCTAGCAGTTCAACAGAAACTAAGAAGTACAGCGTAACACGGAGCAAAATCCTTGAAGATGCTTCATCAATGTTGAACAAACATGGATCAGACACCAAATTCATTGAGGTGGAATTTGATGGAGAGGTTGGGACCGGTCGAGGCCCAACCTTCGAATTCTATACCACAGTTAGTCATGAACTACAGAGAGTGGGTCTTGGAATATGGAGAGGAGACGACACCAGCCAAGAATGCGAAGCTGGTTTTGTCCATGCCCCTTTTGGTCTCTTTCCACAGCCATGGTCCTCAGCAAACACTTCATCTCAAGGGATCAGTTTGTCCAATGTGGTACAAAAATTCAAGCTTCTTGGGCATCTTGTAGCAAGAGCAGTTTTGGATGGAAGGGTTCTGGATATTCCTCTCTCGAAAGCATTTTACAAGATCATGCTTGAGCAGGTAACTTTTCAGCAATCGTCCAATGTCAATCTCTTCCCTCTTCTTTGATCATTCATGTCACCTTTTCTCTGATCATGCCTGTTTTTGCTTTTAGGACCTTGATATTTATGACATTCCATCATTTGATCCCAAGTTGGGCAAGACTGTTATGGAGTTTCAAGCACTTGTTAAAAGGAAGAAGTTCCTGGAGGAAAGTACATCCAATCCAGCAGCTGATTTGTCCTATAAAAACGTGCGATTGGAGGATTTATGTCTTGACTTTACCCTTCCTGGAAATCCGGAATATGAACTTGTCCCTGGAGGCTCAGAGAAGATGGTGACACTTGACAATTTGGAGGAGTATGTGTCTTCAATTGTTGACGCAACCTTGAAAAGTGGGATATCCAATCAAATAGAAGCTTTCAAGGCTGGAATTAACGAGGTTTGTGAGGAAAATATTCAGTAGATCTAATGTCTTAATTTTTTTTCCAAATAAAGCCAAAAAAATCACTCCTGATTTATTTCGGCACCCTGCAGGTTTTTGCTCTTAAGACTCTTCGATTGTTCAGTGAGGATGAGATGGAGCGTATACTTTGTGGCGAACAAGATTCTTGGGCTGTATGCATCTTTTACAATTCCTTTTATTTTATACATTCGTTTCTGCAAGAGAGTTTCTTGTTAGGGTTCCTAACTTTCAATACTTGCAGTCGAACAAACTTGAGGATCACATCAATTTTGATTATGGATATAATGCGAACAGTGCATCAGTAATTAGTGTAAGTACAACATATAAGCCTATGCCTCTCACATATTTTATATCTTAACTTGTAATGAGGAAGTCAATTGGAAAAATCGTTTTCTTTTCAGTTCCTGGAGATCTTGCGGGAGTTTGGAAGAGAGGACCAGCGGGCGTTCTTGCATTTTACAACTGGAGCTCCTCAGCTCCCACTTGGTGGCCTAGCTTCGCTCGATCCTAAGCTCACCGTTGTGCGAAAGGTTTGCATTTATTTTTAACTCATAAGAGACTATCCTATTAGGTCCCAAGATTAATATTTCGATAGAAACTTAACTCAGTATTATTAATTGTACTCAACAGCAATGTGATGGCAAAGTAGACAACGAATTACCGAGTGTCAATACTTGCCGGCATTTCTTCAAGCTTCCACCGTACTCCTCTAAGGTACCATAAAAACATGCACTTTCAAGTTTCAACCCACTTCATGAATGATGCAAAACAAAAACTGATTTCTCAATTGCCTGCATTTCTGATTGCAGGAGATTATGAGACAGAAGCTCAAATATGCTATCAAGGAGGGTTTAGGCTCCTTCCAATTATCATGATAAAAGGCTGAAGGTACAACTTGTCGCAGAATGATGTACAATACTTGAGATGATAGATGTTCATTCACGGCTGATGGCAATGATGGAATTGCACTGACTAATTTGACTTAGATTATATGATCTGACGATGTTTTTACTTGGGGAAATAGTTACTTGAGATGTAACACCAATTTTCTCCCCTCCTGCTAGATTATGTACATAGACTACTTCGATTCTTTCATTTTATGTCTATATGATATGTATTACACCCCCAATCTCTGGGGACTGTATTGCTGCTTTGATAATGAATATCCACCATTTTTTTCACTCTGAAACTGATAGTGATTGACTGTGCTGATGTAATTTACGATGGATGGAAATATGAATTTCTTGACAAATTGCCAGTCTGTCGTGTAGGTTGGGAACTTATTTCTATGAAAACATGAAGAACTATGTCTGTACTTGTAACACTGACAGAAACACGCACAACAAGTACTATGCTATATTAATTTCAGATACCAAATTGAATATATATGATCCGAGCCAAACACAAGACCCAGGAGCAGTAATCACTGAAAAATTTGCGTTACAAATTAAAGATATAATCCAGTGATCTGGCACATAATCAAAATCCCCATCCCATTTTCAAGAAGGAAATAGAATAAAATTCAGAGGTTCAGATGCTTTTACAACCATTGGTAGCATCTGCTGATCTGCAGCACAAGTCAAAGCAATACTCTGCAGATGACTGTCAAAAACAAATGTAACACAATAGCACGTTCATATCCATCATCCATCACAACCAAACAGAAGAGTTAATAGCACTCAGTAACTGAGAAATTTATGCTACAACTTGCAAAACTTAATCCATTGTTGTCACATATAATGAAAATTCTCATCACATTTGTCAAGCGGATAATAGAGTACCAACAACCAGTTGACATATCAGAGAGAGTAAATCCAAAATATAGATACAAATATATAATAGAACATGATCATCCAAGATGTTTTTGCAGCCACTGGTAACTCATCTGCATCACTTATAATTTAAATAACTGTTGAGCAAGACTGCCAAAAAGATGTAACTAGAGAGACTAGTTCAACACATAGCCTACTGAAATGATATAGCTTAATCCACTGCCTCCTCCTATGGATTCTGAGTATTACCTAATAACATTTCTTGTTTGTAACCTGTTCACTGTCTCCTCATCTACTATGACCTGCATCAAGAACATGATACTGATAAAGCAAAACAAGAACAAACAAGCTGCAACTCTGTCATGGATCAGATGATTTTGAGAGCTACAATGCCCAGGGATCAGCAGAACAAACCTGAGTAAGTTGTTTCATCAAAATGAACAGATCAAAAGAGCAGGCGATCCATGGCAGTGTTTAGTGAGCACTCTGGAGAATCGATCGGCGAAGCCGACATCGAGTAGTTGAGCCGGAAGCTGATGAGAGAAGAGCTAAGAGCATTGATCTTGGTTGTGCCTGAGAATGCAGCCTCAGCATCTGCACGCCTCTTGAACATCACCATGGCATATGCATTCTCTGTCTTGGCCTCCATGATCGGCCCAAACTTGCTGAAGATGTTGACAAGTTCACTTAGAGGAAGAACAGCACTCGGGCAGATGAAATTCAGCACCAATCCAGCCAGAAAAGGATCTTCTCTGATGTCACTGTTCTTCTTCTTCTCGTCTGCACTTCTTGTGCACCTTCCCATTGTGAGTGAAATCGCCGGAGGAGGAGGCGGCGGTGCATCGCCATTGGTGGTGTCACGGTGGATCATCTGCTGCGCGGCGCGGCTCATGAGCTTGCCGATCTTTGTGGACATCTGATGGGACAGTGGCTGTGGCGTTGGCTCGAAATTCTCCAGTTCAGATGCATCCTCATCCACATTGTCAGCGATCGGGTTCTTGGTTGCTCTTCCTCTCTTGCGGCGTGGCGCCATGGCGTTCGCCTCGATGCCACGGTGATACGTGTACTCGGGGAGGCTTCTCGTGGCGCGCCTCCACCGGTCGAACGCCTTCAGCTGCGCCGTGGCGATGGCGAGGTCGAGCCTGTCGGCTCCGGCGAGCGGCGCCACCGCCAGCGCGGAGACGTACGCGACGAAGGCCTCGCCGCGGAGCGCGCCACGCGTGAACGCGCGTCGACCGTCGCGCCGTACGCTCCCTCCCGGATGCCGGCGTTCTCGATCACCTGCTTCTTGGCCACGGCGGCGCCGTCGCAGCAGCAGCACGAGAGCCCGCGCCCACGCGGCGCGCGACCTCGCCGAGCGCGGCGTCCACCGAGGCGGCGAGCGCGGGCATGGCGTGGGCGCTCTGGCCGGCGAGGAGCGCGAAGCCGCCGCCGTCGCCGCGGAACGGGAGGAGCTCATCCGCGTCGACCCACGCGAACGTCTTGTCCCAGAAGAGGCGACGAGGGTGGCGCCGCGCTTCCTCCGCTCCTCCAGCGCCTGCTCCGACGCGTCGGCCGGGTCGAACACCTGGCCCGGCCACCACGGGTGGCACCTCACCTTGCCCCACCACAAGCCGCCCGGGCGCGAACCCTCCTCGCCGCCCGACCTCCCCCTCGTCCTCGAAGGCGCAGTCGTACCTCGCGCGCTCGCCGGGCACCACCACCACCGCCGGCCGTGGCGTCGCACGCTTCTTCTTTCCCTCCGCAAGCGGCGGAAGTTCAAGAGGAACTCCGCCACGTCAGGGTGCACGACGCGAGGCCGCCCCGGGCGCCTCACGGCGCTCACCTCCCCCTCGCCGCCGTTCTTGGCACTGCGCCGTGCGCCGCCGCGCCTTTCTCCGGCGGCGCCATGGCGATCCTCCGCCGCCTGCAAAACAATCGCCAAAAACCGATCAGCACCATGTGCGCCTCGTGTGTTCTCGAGAGGGCACGAGAAGCGCGAGAGAGATGTACCGGAGAGTGGTGTTCTTGCTGGGGCTCGCCGGAGTTGGAGACGGAGGAGGTGGGAGCTCGCCGGAGCAGAGGAGGGTTTGGTTTGGGGTTTACTAGTAGGAGAGGTAGAAGGTGTAAGTGTGTAATTTCGAATGTTTTTGAGGGGTTAAGTGAGAAATATTTTTTGTCTGGACTTTGGTCTATGCAGAAATATTTTTTTGGGTTAAGTGTGTACTACTTCTGTGATTTTGTCAATCAAGACCTTGTATTTAGCACAAAATTATATTTCTTACCACAAGAAATTAACTACACAAGAAGTTAAGTACACAAGAAGAGATGTTATCTGATTGTGCCATAGTTACAACCAAAAAATTCTTGTTGATATGCACCATTGCCTGTCATCAATTTCATAATTTATCTATATGTAAGTGCTTTCTTAGTTTTGTTAATAAATAAATGGTTAGAATATTCTTAGTGCTACAACAAATGCAAATATGCATCTGCCTTTTCTACACTTGTTCTCTGTATAATGCGATAATTGGTATGCAGGTAATGCAGCCTGTGCAGTTTATAGGTAGTATCAAATTTAATATTCTATTCATTTCATATTATAAGATGCTTCGACTTTTTTTATTTTTCAAATTTCTATAAGTTTACCAATTTTATAGAAAAATGTACTTAGTCTTATAACATCGAATTAATTTAGTTAAACCGAACATTAAATATATTCTGATAGTATGGTTGTTTGGTGTTGAAAAAAAATATTTTGATAGTATGGTTGTTTGATGTTGAAAATGTGGTCAAACTTAAATAAATTTGATTAAGAAAAATCAAAGTAATTTATTATATGAAACGAGGGAGTATTATCTTAAAAAAACATCAAATTTCATTGGGGGATATTGTTGTAAATCACATAAAGGCTCTGGATTTTTTCTGAAAGAAAAAAAAAGATGAAAGCAAGAAAAAAAGCGTGCCATGGGCCATGGAGAAGGGAGGCTGAAACCGAAACTGCCATATCTGAAACTCTGCAGCTGCTACAAATTCTGCAGAGTTGGTGGTTGGCAAAAGATTCACACCATTCTCCCAATCCCGATTAACATACCCTTTTCCGTGATATATGTATCAGGTTACATGAATGCATTTACAAGATAGGTAAGCAAATATTCCTCCAAAAAAAATTTTGCTCGGAATTCACAAACTTCTGTACTTTTTGCAGGTGAGTTGAATGTCCATAGTGAAATATAAAGGCTGATCCAAACTTTCAACTTTTTCTATCACATCAACATGTCATACACACACAACTTTTCAGTCACATCGTACCAATTTCAACCCAAACTTCCAACTTACTAGGAAGGAACTAAACACAGCCAAAAACTGGTGATGGTGCTTCTCAAGTGAGGCTATGTTTAGATCCAAAATTTGGATCCAAACTTCAGTACTTTTTCATCACATCAACCTGTCATACACACACAATTTTTCAGTCACATCATCTTCAATTTCAACCAAAATCCAAACTTTGGATCCAACTAAACACAGCCTGAGATGGGAAGGTGAATGCATTAGCAGAAAGTTGAAAAAAAAAACTTAGACCTTGTTTAGTTCCAAATTTTTTCTTCAAACTTCCAACTTTTCTATCACATCAAAATTTTCCTACACATGTAAACTTTCAACTTTTCCGTACATCGTACCAATTTCAACCAAATTTTCAATTTTGACGTGGACTAAACACACCCTTAGAAATTAAATGTCTTTGAAAAGTGATGGTCAAAGATTAAAAATATTTGACTTTGGATAAACCCATAATGACTAGTAATTTGAAATGAAGAGGATGCAATTTGATTGTGCCTTAATTAAAACCAAAAAAATCTTGTTGATGTGCACCGTTGCATGCCCTCAATTTCATCATATACTTAGTTATATACGTGCTTTCTTCATTTTTTTAATGTATAAATGGTTAGAATATCCTTAATAATGCTACAATATTTTTTTTTGACAACAAATGCAAACCTGCCTTTCCTACACTTGTTCTCTATAATTGACGGTGATAATTGATAGTAGTATGCAGGTAATGCAACTTTTACTGTTTTTCGTACGTGCTTTAAAGGTAGTAGTACTATCAAATTTCATTGGGGGTAATGTTGTGAATCACATAAAGGCACTGGACTATTCTGAAAAAAAAAGAGAAGCAAGGAAGAAAAGCATGCCATGGGGATTGGGGAGGTTGAAACCGAAACTGCCATCTCTGAAACTCTGCAAATGCTGCAGATAGACACACACACACACACACACACAGTTGGTGGTTGGCAAAAGATTCACACCATTATCCCAATCCCAATTACCAGCAACCCTTTTCCGTGATTATCTGTATCAGGTTTCATCAATTCATTTACAAGATATAGGTAAGCAAATATTCCTCCATTTTTTTTGTGCTTGGAATTCACAAACTTCTGTACTTACTACAGGTGAGTTGAATGATCCATAGTGAAACAGAAACTGGCTATGATGCTTCTGAAGTGAGATGGGAAGGTGAATGCATTAGCAGAAAGTTAAAAAAAATCTTGGAATTTAACTGCCTGAATATTTACTGTACTTCTTGAGGGGCATGAATTGCATTGCATTGCTTGTGGTTACAGCAGCTGGAGTTTTCTGTGTTTCAAGACAAGGCAAGAATGGCATGCGTCCAAGAGAACTTTCACCCTTTTGGCCAAAGCAACTTTTCACCACTGCAGAGTTGCAAACCATGTCTTCATGTCTTGTTTTTGTTCCAATGGAACAGCAAAATTCTGAATTCAGTGCTTGGTTTCTGTCATCTTCTGTGACCTGTGATCTTCTTCTTCCAGGCCGAATTTTTTTTTATCCTATTTTGGGCCAAATTTGGGTCGATTACGAGGCTGGTGATGAAGGCCGTCCGATTCTTTGGTCCAAGGACCAGGCTACAAATTTTGGGCCAAATTGGGATACTGATCCAATCTTGGGCCGAATTTGGTTAACGCATCATTTTGTCTGACAGTCATGTGGCACAATGTTATTCACGACAAATTTTGAGGTGCAAGCCCTGATTTCAGTTAATTTTTGTCTCATAAAATATTATCAATGCGCAGGCCCATCAATAATTCAATTGGTTTATTTGGGCAGTAATAATCAAGCCATCATGGCTTTGGTTAAACTTGCAGATGATTTTAATTACATGTAAGCTGAACTTTGCATTGCATGGGCAAAGGCTTCATGCTTCTTCTGCATGTCTTTGTGAACTATAAGGTGATCACGAATATATGTTAATGGAGCTCATGTTTCTGACTCGGTACTCAGATTTTCAAGTTTTTAACCTTCACAAACCGGTATGAAATACTCCATGCAAAAGCTCAGTCTCATGTTGCTCTTTCATTCACAGAACCAATTAAAGAGCTCATACTAGAAGAAAACAGTGTTCCATTTTGTAATAAGTAGCCTTTGCTTTTGAGATGTGCTAATGAACGCATAATGAGCCATGATTTCAGGGCCTCTGTCTGCCATATCTGAACCTTCTTCTCTTTCTTTTTATTTCAAAAGAAAAAAGTGAAGTTAGTGATCAGATACAGAAAATGCATATCGTTAGGAACAGTAGTAGGGGCAATTAGTAATTACTACTACGTACTGCATCCTATCCTGTCACTTGTTCATCAACCACCTGTTCTTAATTCCACACAGCAATGAGCTGAGTTTAGGAGGTGGTACCTCCATTATGTAGTCCAAATCAAGCTATCAGACAAACACCAGCAGCTGACAGTCTATCTACACTCAGTACTGGCAATGCCATGCCTTAGCTGCTAATTAACATAGCTCACCGAGCAAGATGTTTAGTGCTAATTAAACTACTAGATCCAGTGTAGTTAATGTAATCACCCCGTGCGCCTGTACACTTGTCATCTCTGTACCATTATCCCCCTTAATGAAATGAAATGAACAGATGAACAATGGTACTGTATCTACTAGCTAAGCTAGCTTTGCTGCCATTTTGCTCAACAGTACACTACTGCACCCCAAGAGATGCTCACAATCTAGTTAAGAGATAGGATTACATACACCATAATTAAGTTGGAGTTGCTTCCAAAAATTGTTCCTGAGAGTTTGTTTCCAAATTGATGCTACAAAGTTGTGCAGGCCACTCATGATCCTAATGCAACAAAGCTAGCTTGATGCTAAAGATGGTCACCCAATTCAGATAAGTGAAGCAAGATTAATTGTTAGGTGCAGGATCAATTCTTTTTTTCAGATGCAAGCAACACCTGCGTGCCTACAAAGAGATTCAGGTAGTAGTAGTACCACATTGTCCACATAGCATGATTTTTCAGGCATGATGCACCACCCTTCAGTCCTATATAGTCTTTGAGCTAATCATACTCCTTTGCACAACCCCTGATTAGTGACTAAAAGTATCTTGATTGTGAAGCTAGCGGTTGCCTGATTGCAGCCTGCACTCTATCTATTACTTTCTAGAAGGGAATCAACACAAAGCAAGTAGAGCCTCTGTCAATTAGTGATTTTGCTTAGCATGCTCGCTGCATTATGGTAGCACCTACCAGTCTCTTGGTTTGACTTTCCTCGAGAGTGAATTTTCAGAGTTATTTAAAAAAGTTCACTAGCTGGTGTCTTGATTAAAATTTGTGTTAAAAAATGGCATATGATGAGTAGGTCCTCATGTATAGGAGAGGGGTATCAAAGCACTGGCTAAGGCCCGAACCACTGCGACGGTTATTTCTTCAGTTTTTACAAAAACTGTAGTAAACAAAAAAACGAACAGGTTCGGTAAAAACAATATATTTTACTTTATTTTTTTAACTTGATTGGAAAACCGACTGGCTTGTGCTATCGAGCCGGCTTTAGAAGTCTGTTTTCCTGTTGAGTTTGTGAACACAGGGCATAGGCACATAGCCAAAATTTAAATTTTAAATATTGATTTTAGAGCTGATTTTGATGTTCTCTTCATCGTGGTTTAGTTTTCAGCATTGATTTTTAAGTCATTAATAACACATTTATACAAGTTTCACTCCTTTTTCCGCTAATAAACGTTACATTTTATAATTAGCTATAGGCAAAACGATTGGTAATTAATTACTCTTTGCATGAGCTGCATTTGATCATATTTATGGCCATGCATCAATATCTGTTGTTCTCTCAAAACTCTACATGTTTTGAATGTTTTTTTTTTGGTGTTCATAATCAACAACGTACTAATCCTTCCTATGTTGTTTTATTATTTCTGAAAAAATAACAGTTATTTTCTTTGTTGCAGGTGTATGCAGTATGCGTCACTCTTGTCTTATTTACATCCTACCTATTTATTTGCTTTCTTTCTTATTCTAAAATAATCAACAGCTATTTAGTTTGCTGTTCATAATCAACAACTAATCGGTCAATTACTGATTAATGTTTATTTGCCTTCTTTCTTGTTCTATAATAAGTATAGCAGATTGAAGGTTGCCTTAGGGCAGAGGTCAGTAGGTCACTCTCGTCTTATTAACATCCTATACCTATATATGTGCACCCATAATTGATGTCACAGCAATGCAGTGTCAAGAAGTGTCAACTATATAAGCTAAGTGGATAGGGTGAATGCGTTGTCCTTGCAACATTTCAACTTAATTACTCCTTGCATCTTAATTACCAGATATATACTCATTTCGTCAAAAAAAAGTTTCAAGCTAATTGTCGTTTTAATTTTGTTCAAAGTTTAATATATCTAATTTTGACTATTATTTTTGAGAATTTTATATAGTTTAACAACACGTCAATTATATATTTTAAAACATTTCTCCATTTAATCTCAGCCTGCTTCATTAAGTGCCTGCAGCTAACTTAAAATATATTTAGATTTCAGGGAAAGGGAGTATCATATAATCATATTCAATATACCTGTTGTTCCTCTCGATACTCTAGCACCTGTTTTGAATGTGTTTACAATTATTGTTCATAATCAAAACTAATCCTTCCTATGTGATTCTGATTTTTTTTTTCTAAAAGAAGTTCTGCTCTACTCAACACAACTAAAGAAGCCGAGGCAGGAGACAATCCTAATCGAGTGATTGCTTAATAACATGGTATCATCTACAACTAACATAGTAACCTAATCATATGCTCCCTCTGTTCTAAAATATAAGCATTTTTTTACTCTAATATGGTTTCCAAGATGATATTTTGATCAACAATATCTATAAGAATAAGATATTTTAAGTAAAAAGATTTACATATTATGATATTTTGTTTAACGATAAATCTAGTAACATCAATTTTACACGATTGATCTTTTTTTTTTACTATTAATAGTCAAAGTTGAAAATGTTTGACTTGTCACTATGCTAAAAATGCTTATTTTTAGTGACAAAGCGAGTAATAACCTCCCTCTCATATAGTTTTTTAGAGCCATGATATAATTGGCTATAAATAATTTGTAGATTGTAGTCCTTTTTCTTCTCTCTTCTCTTTAATCTCCTTTGCATGCGTATAAATATGATGTGAAAAATTATAAAACCCGTTTCTTACTATTCTCTTACATGTGTTGTGTATGCGTGGTAGTAATAATAAGATTAGTACACTACTAGTAGTATAATTACAGCTCGCTAATTACGATGCAGTGATGCAATCACCCCAAGAAAGAAAAGAAGGCACCAAAAGCAGAACACCCTCAAATCCTTCTTTTTTTTCCCTCTCAAAGTATGCTGGAATTTTTTCACAGTTTCCTCGCAATAAATTACTGGGGTCAGTGGACGATGCCTCCCTTCCTTTGACTCACCCAGCTCTTGTCGGGGAGCCAAACCCTCTCTGACCGGACACCTGACCACCCCACGACACTGACATGTGGGCCCCACCCCATCCTGGCCCCACCCTGCAGTGACATGTAAACCCAGACCAACCAACCGGTCGCCGAAAGCCACACCACACACCGTTCCTCCTCGAGACCAGCAACACTCGGAAGGAGAGGAGGGACTGACAGGTGGGCCATGCGCCACGCACGTGCCGCTGACTCGTGGGCCCCCACACGCGCCCCGGGACACGTGCGCGGCCTCGTGCGGCGGAGCCACGCAAACGGGCCATGGCTTGGGCACAGCGAGGCGCACAGGCGCAGCGGCCGCATAAACGCTAGCTCGTCCACTCTCCTCTACTAGCAGCAGCAGTAGAAGAAAACACACACGCAGCAGCAGCTGCAGCAAGGCAGTAGGAGAGGAGTTGGAGGGAGGAGAGGCAGCTCCAAGAATCACCAGAGAGCGAGCAAGAGAGAGGTGAGGTGAGAATGGTGTTGCTTTTGATTTATATGCCCTGCTTCTGTTTGCGGAAATGCGTGTGTGCTTGCAGTATTGTCTTGTGGGGTTGTTTCTTGGGTTCTTTGTATGTATGGACCATGGCCATTGTTGTTGTAGGAGGAGGAGGAAGAAAGGGTGAGAGCTCTCATGGTTGCTGGGCTTCTCCATGTCCATGGCGTGTTTCAATAGCTAGGGATAAAGATCAAGAAAGGCTTCTTCTTGCTAGCTCCTTTTGCATTGCATCCCTTTTGTTTTTCCTGCACTCTTTGTTTCATGTCTCGTTGTTTATTTGGTTTGAGGAGTAAGTTCATTCCTTTCCTTAAAAAAAGGTTCATTCCTTTTGAATCCTCTTCTTTTCTTTCTTCTCATTCTCATCTTGTTCTTGCAAACCGCAACCTGAGAAAGAGTTAGCAATAAATACCCTTTAATACTGTTAATAGTAGCACTAGAAATCCGGTGCTTTAATCCGAAATACAATGGCGTTGCCGTTACTGCAAGAAAGGCAGATAAGTTTCAGTTTTTAAAACGTTTAAAGCTCCCATATTTTTAGCTGAGAGCATGAATCACGCTGCTTGCATCTGTCAGGTCCTCCCATCACTCCATCTGCAATGAATTTTAATCCTTTGGCCGCTCAGGTTCTTGCCACATGAATGCATTGCTTCACTGAACCAGCTACAAACATGGGCAAACACATTTCAGGATCTAGACCCATGGGGATCACAAATTCACAATAATGGCAGAATGGCTTTACCACCAGCACACACACAGGGCCTTCTCTGTAACTGTGCAAGTTTACTGCAGCCTTCTTCTCACTTTGAATTTTTGACCCTCCCTTTCTTTACTTTCTGCTATGTGCTATTGCTCCATTCCATGTAAGGCTGCTATTATTATTCCCCTCTTGAGAGAGAATGACCATTCTAGCCCATGCTGTTCATCTTGATGGTGTTGGATGAATCAAGGGCAGTTTGGTATTCCTGCAATTTTTTACATTTGTTGTGTGAATGGGTTCCTGCTGTGTTTGCCGGATTCCTGCTGCCAAAGGCCATTGGGGGTCCTTGTGGTTGTGGCTGTGGGCAACTAGGTGCACTGTTACCTCTGCCTGAGGTTACAGGTGTGAGAAGAAATGTAGTGCACATTACTTTCCTTTCATCTTTCTTGGTCTGTAAAAATTTCAAATTAGTGGGATCCTATGCCATTTTATTAAGTACTGGCTTTGCTACTCCATAGCTTTCCAAACTGTTGTTTGTTTCTTCTAAAAAAATGCCTATGCTAATAACCTGTACCTTTTGATACGGTAACAGTACAATTTCACCACTGTACTTTGCTTTTTCTTGCATTTAAAGTTTGCAATTTGCAAGTGAAATGTCAACCAGATAATCTTGTGTTGGCGTACATGTTTGAGTTGTAATTAACTTGCAACTTTGTTTTTTTATTACTTACCTCATGAGTTCTTTCTTCTTTCTTTCTTGCAGAAGTAAGGTGAGCTCAGAAGGATTTGGTAAGGGATCTCATTATGCAGACTTCAAAAACCAGGTTAGTTTTTTTGTCCTAGAACCTTCATGTATCTTGCCTCTTGCTCTTGTTTTCGCAGCAGGTATGCAGTTCTGCTCATGCATGTGCGTGTCTGAGACAGTGGTTACACCGTGAGCAGACAGTACTAAGTAGTATCCAAGGTTGTGTGTATTAAAATGGATCTGATGTAAGGGGGGCCATTGCAGATTGAATTTTCCATGAATTGTTACTTGCCAAATATACCATAAATCTTACAATGCTCTAGTGTACTTGATCTTTGCTAAGTATTAGGCCTTTTCTTTTGGAAGATAATTTTTTTCATCGGTAGCAACTTAGAACAGTCAAAATGAGAACATTCCTGTGCTTATTTACTAGTATTACCTTGCATGTTGCTGGATCTTGTACACAACCAAGTGAAGGTTGCCTACTAGTGAAATAGTTTTTGGATGTACTACTCTTGATTAGTCTTGTGTAAGCCAACTGTTTTCTCAGATCATTGTACTGCTCCTGTTATCAATCTCTTCATCATCTGGCATGTGCACTAATAGATCTGTATCTAGAAAAATCTGCACTAATAGATGGTATTTGAAAACATTGTCTTCAAAGTTGGTATATCAGTACACTCGGTTGTTCAACAACTTCATGCTTAGTGTACTGTTTGCGGTTAATAACAGTACTTACAATCATTAAACTTCTGTTTCCCTCAATACCTCTATTGTTGTTGTTAGTCTGTTGATATTTAAGACAATTAGATAACATTTTTTTTTGGCTATTGATTTGTGTAGGAATGGGCCTTCAGATGCCCCACAGAAGGCTTCTCCGGCAACACCACGGTCATCTCGGGTGGCGAAAACTGGGGGGAATGAAACTGACTCTGCAGGGATCACACTAACAAGAACCACTCCAGAGAGGAGCCCTAAGGTCACCGAGCGTCGGTCACCACGAAGCCCAATTACTGAGGTGCTGATATGTTTTGCAGGCATCGCGTTTACTTCACTACTTGGTGGATTCTTAGAAGCGCACCTCAAATTCTCATAAGATATTTCGACACCAAAACTCCGCATATTTCATTATTCTGCAATGGCTTTGGACAAGCAAGTGAACTTTTCGCACAACATACATTTTAGGACTGCAGTCTTATTTATAGAAATGATATGTTCATACACAAATTCTGAATATTTCATTAACCTGTAAGTGAGCAAGTAACATAATGATGGTTTAGCACAGGAAAAATACGTTCTCTTTCGTCATGTGGTTTTCTTTATTTGATTTAGTAAGTGTAAATTTTCTTAAATGGGTATTCGCTGAACAATTTGCACCCTGTTCCAGAAGAAGCGCCCAAGTAGGCTGTCTGAGTTGGAGTCCAGGGTCAGCCAGCTGCAAGATGAGCTGAAGAAGGCCAAGGAGCAGCTGAGCTTATCGGAGTCACGAAGACGCCACACACAACAGGAAGCAGAGGAAGCAAAAAAGCAGGAGCAGGCTGCAACCTCGAAGCTCGAGGACCTACAGCGCCAGCTTGCCGAGTTCTCAGCCGCGGAGGAGTCCCGACTCCAGGAACTGCGGAAGGTCTCACAGGAGCGTGACCGTGCTTGGGAGTCTGAGCTCGAGGCTGTGAAGAAGCAGCAGTCAGTGGATTCAGCTGCTCTGAGCTCGGCCTTGTCTGAAATTCAGAGGTTGAAGCAGCAGCTGGAGGCCACCACAGAGTCTGATGCAGCTCGTGCTAAGCAATGCGAGTTTGCGGAGTCTGAGCTCGAGGGCTTGAAGCAGGAGATGGAGCTCCGGCTTGCGACCATCGAGGGCCTGAAGGTAAACGTTGGCGAGAGTGACAAGGCTGTAGCTGAGGCGAACGCGGTGGCAGCTGAGACCAAGAAGCAACTTGAGACGGCACAAGCTACCATTGACTCGCTGCTCGCTGAGGGTGCCCGGTTGCAAGAATGCCTGAGGTTGAAGGACGCAGAGCTCGGCCAGTCCATGGCTCGATTAGCCACACTGGAGGAAGATCTGAAGAAGGCACATGACAAGGATAATGTTGATGGCAGCTTTGGCAGCCCTGATCATGGTGAAGCTGTGGAGAAGGTGGTGGTAACTATCCCCAATGGCAATGGCAGCTGTGGTGGTTCTGGAGCAGAGATTGAGCAGCTGCGGACGGCGCTCGAGGTGGCTGAGATTAGGTACCAGGAGGAGCAAACTCGCACGACGATCGAGACGAAGACCGCCTACGAAATGCTGGAGAATGCCAAGTCAGAGTACGACCGCAGAGTGCGCGATCTTGAGCTGGAGCTGAAGAGCAAGAACGATGAGCTCACTGAAGCGAAGGCCACTTTGGCTGTCAGGTGTGACGGGAAGAGCGATGTGATGCAGCCAGAGCTTGAGGCGAAGCTGATGAAGTCGATCACCGATGCGACGGAGCTGAAGGCGAGCCTGATGGACAAGGAGACGGCGCTGCAGAGCGTGATGGAGGAGAACGAGACGCTCAAGTCGGAGGCGGGGAAGAAGGCGGCGGAGGTGCAGCGGAGGTACGAGGCGGCAGTGGCGGAGCTGGAGCTGGCCAAGGCGGCGGAGCAGGACGTCCGGATGCGGCTCGGGTACGTGACGGAGGAGGCCGACAAGAGCAGCCGGCGCGCCGCCAGGGCGTCGGAGCAGCTGGACGCGGTGCAGGCGGCCAGCGCCGAGATGGAGGCCGAGCTGCGGCGCCTCCGGGTGCAGTCTGACCAGTGGCGCAAGGCGGCCGAGGCAGCGGCGGCGGCGCTGGGAGGAGGGAGCCTACTACGTGCGTCCCAAAACATTAATACTTCCTTCGTCCCAAATAAGTTAATAGGATTTTCGTGTTTAATGTTTGATCATTTATTTTATTTAAAAATTTATAAAATATTAAAAATAAATTAGTCACATGTAAAGTAATATTTATGTTTTATTATGCAATAGAAAATACTAATTATAATTTTTTAAAATAAAACGGACGGTTAAACAGTGTACATAAACAGCGTAAAACTACATTTATTTTGTAACAGCGGTACTCCCTCCATCCTATTTTAAGTGCAGCCGTGTCCAACTCTGATCGTTTGTCTTATTTATTTTTTTAAAAAAAAATTAAAACATAAGTCACGCATAAAGTACTATTCATATTTTGTCATCTTATAACAACGAAAATACTAATTACAAATTTATTTTTAAATAAGACGGACGATTAAAGTTGGGCACGGAAACTCATGGTTGTACTTAAAATAGGACGGAGAGAGTGTACTTTAGATTCGTTATTTTAGGACCTAAGTCTAGATTCATCATTTTGGAATGGGTCAAATTTCATTCTAGATCGTAACATCTTGTAACAGAGGAAGTAATTCTCTAGCTAGCTAGTGTAACCGAAAAAAAAATATGTTTCTTTCAAAGTAGTGCAGGTACTCATATGTACAAACTCATCCTATATAGAAATATACACACAGGGGCAGATCCAACGTGGGTACAGGGGGACTCGAGTCCCCCCTACACCCACAAGACCCATGGATACCCTCGGAGCAACCCCTTCAATTTTTTCACCATGAATAATAAACTAAAGGTTCCTAAATGGTTGGAGATTGAAGAAATAGTGTAATTGAGCCCCTCCAATATTTTGTTCCTGGATCCGCCCCTGTATACACATACATCCTATCCGTAATGAGATCTTTTAAAGAATGGGATAAGATATATCACTGTGATGGGTATGATATTTACCACTGAAAAATAATTAAGGCATAAATATGAACATTCGTGTCTTCACAATAACGATTACTACCTCCATCCCAAAATATAATATTTTTAAAAATTTTTTATATTTTAGGATAGAGAAATTTTATCTTTGTATATTTCTTTAATAAAGTACTCAAATACCATGAACGAAGCGGAAAGTTTCAATTGGAATAGAATCTAAACAAATAAGAACACTTGTCATTAGTTGGTTACTAAAAGCATCCAAAAACATCCGGATTAAAATGTCTTTCAAATTAAGTTCTAAATTAATATATGCTGCCAAAGAAGGTGGGGTGACATACGTAAAAAGGAAGCGACTCATGGTAGAGGCAAATAGAGCTCTTACATATTTTCATTAATCCACGAACGTATCTCGGTATGTGGACACATTGTGTCAGGGTTATAAATACCACATACCCAATAGTAATCGATTAAGCTCGGCGGGACCTATCATATACCATGTCTTATACGGAATCATATCTCGTACATAGAAGGAGTTCTGGATAAGGAAAGACAAGTAGAGTTCTATATGGAAACGATAAGGACCAATCGAATTGTATCCATATTGGTCTCCGTAGTTTTCTTTAGACAAGGGGGTACCTATGGGTATAAATACAAGCTCCCTTAGGAGGAGAGGGAACACACCACAAAGCCACAAGACACAACATACACACAAGCCAATACGCTGCCAAATATCGACATAAGATATTAACCTAGACATACCCCATCCGGCGCCTACGGAGGCCGGCAAGAGGGATCTAGCGTCATCTCTGATCTCGCTGAGTACGAATTCAAGGAGAAAGACTACTATGTCGTCGACTACGAGTTGGTTATCTAGCCGTCAAGTCGACGATAGCTAGATAGGTTATCCCAAATATTGTATTTGTGTGATCCAGATGAATAAAGAGCAACACCGGCTTCGGCCAACAGGATGTAGGGCTATTACCTGCCAGATAAGGGGCCTGAACCTGTATAAAAATCTCTGTCTCCATCTTTTTTTCCTCAATCTCGCATATACCCTAGTACCAACGATCCTCATACCATACAAATACTGTAGGCGCGATATCAAACGTCGACACATTGATTCTAATTTTATTTAAAAATTAGGTTTAAACTAACAATTCGTGTTGCAAATACGGCTACTTAAGGTGGAATGGCGAATCGTTTGTGTATATCTGTTCATCCGAAGGCCAGAACTGGTTAGCGTCAAAAGTCTATCTGCGCGTCAATAGCAAGCAGAGAAGGAATATTGTAGTCTGATTTGTTTGCCTTTTTTTTTTGGTTATCCTTTTCAGGTTGTAATCGAATATCCACTGAATTTATCAGTAGCTTTTCATGGATTCGCGTATATTTGTAAAAAAAAAGTAATCGATCGAGTTGTCCTTCTCTTATCCGAGCCCTGCATACCTAATATCTATATGATCGAGATCCCTGATGACGCAGGCATTTCGTGAGAGATGATCTGACTTAACTGCGTGACGATTAATTAATTTTAACATCCTTGTCAACCAATTAATTCTGCCATCCTTTTCGTGATTTCTAATTAAGCTGCACTGCTGCAGGAGAGATGTATATGTTCTGGGAATTAAAGAGAGTATGAAATATAAGGATTGATATACTGTTACCTAGGAGACCTTTCACTATTATACTATTTTTTTTTTAGCTTTTTCACCAAGTTGTTGTTGAAGATTATTTGTTTCGAATACTTATGAAATCACTTTTTCTTTAAAAAAAAATTCTTGTGCTGTATTACTTAATTAGAATACTTGATTTAAGTTATTACAAAACTATTGTTAACTTTACTTAAAAATATTTAATATATTTCTACAACAAACTAGATAATTCATGATAATAATCCAATAAATAGTCCATAGCAATTGCTCTACCTGGAAATTGAGTAGTGGTAGCTAGTACTACAAGCAAAGCACAGGTACTTCCAGCTGTGTACATTAGATTCAGTAAACCTCCTGACAAGTAAACTACTTACTCCATATTAGTAAGTACTTAATGAGTAAGCAAAGAGAAGCAACATGTCCACCGACCAGGCATGATCGAACACGTAGGTACTCCCTCTGTCCCACGTTATAAGGGATTTTAAGTTTTTCTTACAACATTTGACCACTCGTCTTGTTCAAATTACTTTTACAAATATAAAAACCGAAAAATTATGCTTAAAGTACTGTAAATAATAAAGTAAGTCACAAATAAAATAAATAATAATTTTAAAATTTTTTAAATAAAACGAGTGATCAAACATTACAAGTAAAAAATCAAAATCACCTTACACACGAGACGGAAGAATCTTACTGTAACTTGTTTCTGCAACCTGCATGACCCATGACTGAACCTGCTGGAATGCAGTGCAATGCAATGCAATGCTATGATCTGTTCTATTTGTATTTTAATTGATTTTAGTCCTTGATCTAACAGTATTGTTCTTCTTTGGCCGGTGCAACCAGTCCACTGCTGATCTCTTGGCCACGAGATTCCCATACTACGCACTTAGGTCAACCTATCTTTAATGGCTATATGCTCCATAAAGATGTTACAGGTAGAGAAAAAAAATGAAAAAAAGTTTTTTTTTTTTAGTGAAACTTACACATCTCACAATATAACACTCAACAACGAAACATCCTAGTAACATCGTCAATCTTTAAAATATACTAACCAATCTTTTATAGCTCATAGATGTAGCGTACATGTGTTTGAGTTTATAAAGGGTGAGCTTGAGCTGGCGTATGTGTTTATATTGAGTTTCGAGAAAAAAAAAGAAAAAAAATACATCGTCCCTTTATTTGCTTGGGTCCATATCCTAGCCAGAAGCAAAAGATTTGTATAACATACAGAGTGATTTTTAGCTACATATGTAATTCATATTGTAAACTATTTTGACTTTTTTTTACGTTAAACCTCAGTAGCTATAGCACGTATAGAGAAATGTAATAACTCTAAAAAAATCAAATTAGTTTCATTAAGTCTAAAATTACATTTTCATATGATGTTTGTTTAGTGTTAAAAATAGCCCCACATGTTTTTATTTGTTTTTGCTGATTGTATCGTCACGTGTGTGCCACGTAGGCTGAAAACCGCTTCAAATCGAGTTAGGGGGGTAATTTGTCCGGTTTCAATAGTTTAGGGTATCAAATGTCCGGTTTTGAGATTCGGGGGGGTAATTCGTACTGTCGCGATTGTTCAGGGGGTAATTCGTACTTTTTCCTTAAAAATATCATCTCTCTACAATTTTAACTAAATTTAAAGAAGTTTGGGAAAAAGAGTCAAAACATCAACGGATGGAATTTGTAAAATGGATGGAGCAGTAATTAAACAGGTCACATATTCTGTTATAGAGGATGACGCAACGGATAAGTAATTCATACGTGGCAGGTGGGCACTGTTGCTCTAGCTTATCCGGTTGGTGCTCCATCATCACACTCAGCTCATGACGCCAACCAACCGGCAGGATGGTGCCACGTGGCTCCGTGGAGCCTCGACACGTAACCTGCCAAGGCTGATGTAGGTGCGTCCACGTGGCGCCATTCCGGGTGACACGTCACGCGCGGCCATTGGTCGCCAGTTTTGCCGGTGCCGGTTGGTGGTTTGCCTTGTGATGCGTCCATGGTGAGCGTGACAATTGACAAAGGAGTCAAATTAGGAGTAGTTTACTCGTAATTTCGTCATGCATAATCGTTGTTACTTCGAGTTGGTTCTTCGATTCTTTTTACATAATGACGTTGCTGATTTTTTTAATTTCATAGTTTGTAAATTGGATCAGGTATTTCGGGCATAGAGAATATAGGGATGTTTAATTCGTAGACAGTTTGTAAGACACCGTTCATTTTTTACTTAATTATGTAGTTGTTGTTTTGTTGTGTCATATTATTTTACTTACTGCAATTGAAATTGATGTTCGCAAAATAGATAAAGAATTTTGAGATGTAGAGTATCAAGAAACAAATCAGGAACCTTAGAGGTTGTTTAAAGTTGATGTCCGCCGTACTAAAATATTGGTATATTAAATATCTGTCCTACCAAAATATTAGTATATTAAATAGTAATTTGTTAATATTTGATTTGCTACCGATATTTATTTATAACATACATTTGTATCGCTAAAATATTAGCGTTAACCAAACTTGCGTATGATCTGATATGGGCATGGTAGCAAACCAAACAAGTCCTCGTTAGCATCATCTTATCTAGAGTAGTATCAGTTGCCTGGTCAAGAAAAAAAATAGAAATAGAAGAAAGGAAAGAAAACCATTCATCTTTCTATACAACCTTTAATCCCATTCCCTCTTTATCTCTTCATGGATCACACTACCTTTTACTTTGAGAAGTTTGCCACACACATACAACACTTTGAGCTCATTTTACTGTACAATACATCTTTCTCTGAAATGGAGAGTATCTGGCCATGTTCATTGGTACCCTTCAAAGATCAGCATGAAAATGAGTTCTGGTCCTTTGTATATATCCCTTTGCCCCGGATGTTCTATCATCAACTTTGTCTCCATCCCCATATTCCTGAGGGTTTTTCCTTGATCCAAAAGGATTTGTCATTCTCATATGCGTGACTCACATGTTCTATACTTGAAAAATCAAAAAGATATTTTCTTCTCTTATGAAAGGAAGGAATACTTTAACATGATATCAAAACAAGCTCAGCTTTGTACTACTCTCACTCCACAAATATAAATATCGGAGGATATCGACACGGTTTTCGATAAGTTGTCTTGACTAAATAAAAATAGCTGCATATATATTACGATAATTTGTTTCACGATAAATCTAGTAACATCATTTTTATGTCATCAATTTTTATATTTTTATCTATTGATGGTCAAAGTTAAATAAAAATATTTATCTTGACATTGTTTTTAAAATATTTTATATTTATGGACAGAGAAGTAGATGTGTCATGTAAATGCCCTGCAATGTCCCATCTTGTGCTGCCCATGATGTACACACACTGCACCTCATGACCCATAACTAATAATTGACTAACTAACACTACAAGTCCACTTGATGTATTAAGAAACTCCTTTGTATTTAAATGGTGTTAGCTAGTGTAACAGTGTAACCATCGAATTATCTAAATGTTGGTTCAGAATCGATCGATGTTGACCTGGCATCCAGTCGAAATTTCCTCTTTATTGCTGTGTAGTCACTCCATTGCACATGCATGTGCCTGCTTTCCTCATCATTTTCAGGTGGATTAGCTGTTGAATAATCCAACTTGCACCATTTTTCTATATCTTAGAGAGTAACCTAGCAACCATGCCCTGTCATGTAATACTAGAGAAATTAAGGTATCATGGAATCCACTTGTATGCCCTACCTTTGTGGATGGAAAATTCCTATTTTTTCTACATAGAAAATAACTGAACCGGTAAAAAAAATTTTAGACATTTTAGTTATGAAATCATCATGATTCCAAATAGGACACTAATGTAGATTTATCTTACACAGCCTCTATTGCGTAAATTTTTCACATTTTACCAGTATCGAACTCCTATGTTTTCAGTAAAAAGCTGGACGAAAGCCTTTAATTTAAGAAAAATGTTGAACATTACTCCATTTCGGATTAAAGTATTTTCAACAACAAATGTGAAATACCCAGACTTTGCCACCTATTTTCAGGCAAACATCACATTCGTAGGCACCGTCCATGTTTGATGTTGTTACCAAGTAAATCATGGAAACGTGTAATCATCGATAATCGAGAAAAAAAACCATGTGGCTGTGAACTGTGATTCGTTTTCAATATCGCAAAGCAGTGGAATCAATCACTTTCACCAGTGAAAACCTGATACGATTAGTACGAGTAGCAGTCAAAGAAGACAGAAGCATACGTAGACTGTATACCCAAGCCGTATAAGGTCAAAAAGCAACCGAGCAATTCTCCCACCTGCTATACTATCCCTGTTTACAAACACTCCGTATTTAATTAACGTTTTAGATATGATTTAGTTTAAATTTTAAAACTTAACCACTAATAACTTACAAAAAAAATCATATGCATGAAAGGTAATATCACAATGTTATAGAACCATTACATTTTACAAACTTAGTCATAGTTTTAAAATTTTGATAGTTAGCTTTCTTTTGTTTGGAATCAGTTAAAGAGGTTAACCATAAGTCCATAAGTTCTTGTATTCATGGCAAATTGCTTTTAAGTGTTATGCGATATACTAAATGTGAGCGGTTTTATGTAAGTGGTGACTTTGTTAATATTAAAAATATTCTAGCGTAATCTCTCGGAGGTATTATTTGGATGACTTTGTCGATATCAAAATGTATTGTTGCAGTTTTATTACTATGATGTACATGCGTACGCGCAGAGACGTGTTCATATCATTAGAAAATGAAATCTTATTCTAAATGTTACTCCCCCATCTTAAAATATAAGCATTTTTAGTTATGAATCTGGATAATGCAAATATAATATATTTTATATTTTAGGACGAAGGGAGTAAATATAATACTTGTAGGATCGTAAAGGCCGGGCTCCCCCACTTATATCTTAGGTCATTTGCCCTTCCACAACCAATGTTGATTATTCAACAATCTCTCCCTTCATACATACTAATTGTAGAATCGTAAAAAGTCTTTTTCACTCTAAAAGCTAGCCATTGAGGTATAGACGTACACGTACCTATTCCTACTGCCGACGTCGACGTATAATACGCCCCACTCCCACACTCTCTCTATCCGCGCTTCTGTTGCTGCTGCCGCTGGAGCTGAAGCTGCAGCTGCTCCTCTCGCTAAAAACCAACCCCCCCAACCGCCTCTCCCCTCTCCTCTCCTCTCCCCCTCGCATTTGCAGTTGCAGAGCAAGAAGCAGAGGAGGAGGAGTCCAAGAATTGAAGCAGGAGAAGAGGAGGTGGTGGTTTGATTCAAGAAGAAGGAGAAGAGCAAGAGCAAGGATGTTGCGAGGAGGGACGAGCTTGCTGGGGATCGTGAACTTCGTGACGTTCCTGATCTCGATCCCGATCCTGGGGGGAGGAATCTGGCTGGCGTCGAGGGCCAACTCCACCGACTGCATCCGCTTCCTGCAGTGGCCGATCATCGCCATCGGGCTCGCCGTCATGGTGGTGTCCCTCATGGGGTTCGCGGGGGCGTGCTACCGCCAGACGTGGCTGCTCCGCCTCTACCTCTTCGCCATGTTCTTCATCGTCGTCGCCCTCCTCTTCTTCATCGTCTTCGCCTTCGCCGTCACCGACCGCGGCGACGGCCAGGTGGTGATGAACCGGCGCTTCCTCGAGTACCAGCTCTCCGACTACAACGGATGGCTCCGCGACCGCGTCGCCGACCCCGCCTACTGGGCCACCATCAGCGCCTGCCTCCGCGACGGCCGCGCCTGCGCCGCCATGCGCCGCTTCGCCCGCGACCCCAACACCGGCATGCTCGTCCCCGAGACCCCCTCCATGTTCTACGCCCGCGACCTCTCCCCCATCCAGGTCACCACCACAATCTCTCTCCCTCTCTCTCTCTCTTGATTCTTCAGTTCTTGAGGAGATTGACTGCTGCTTCTGATACGATTCGGATTTTGGAGGTTCGCGTAGTTGTGACGCGCTTTCTCAGAGGGGGGGGGGGGGAAACTGACTTCTTTTTTGATTTGTTCCTGTTTGGTCCAAATGAACTGAATTAATAAGGAGCTAAAAATAGCGGAGAATCGATGTGTTTTTAGGCGTTCTGGAGTTGAAAGGTTGGATTCTTGGTGAGTTTTGGATGGATTAGATGGGCATTAGCAGTTTATCCATTGCCAACTACAGGTCAGTGTAGAAAAGGATGGGATTTTGTGGCACAAAAATAAGAGAGGATTAGGGAAAGATTTGCATTTTTATAGAGCTCTATTCATCAATTAGGGGAAAGATTTGCATTTTTGGGGTCGGTCTTGATTGGATTATTGGTTCAATTTGAAGGAAGGGAACAACCACCTATACTGTTTTCTGATTTCTTGTTGTAAAGTTTGCTTAGGATATTCCCAGTTATCACTGCATGGTACCCATGTGGATCTCAAGATGTGCTTTGCTTACCACTTTCATCAGCAGCCCCCCTTTTGCTTAGCAAGTCATATGGCCCTTTAAAATATTTTTGTTCCTGCATCAGCTTGCACCTTCGAGAAATTGTTAATCCTGCAACCTTTTGCTTGCCCATGATTTGGCCAAAGCAGCAAGAAAATCACAACCCTTTAGCCGCACCCGTCCTTCGATTCCACCGGATACCTTTCTTCAAAAGCATTCTTTTTTCTTGCTTTAATAGTTTATTGAACTGCTTCAAATTGCAGAGAAGGAATTTTGTCTAAATTCCATGAGGCGCGCCCTAAGTACATCCCATTTAGGGTGATTTAGACTTCAAATCTTGAATGATTAATACCCTTTTTTGGGGGGAGGAAATTGTTTGCTCTGGAAGTGTGTACAACTCCCTCAAAGCAGTGTCCTTTTTTATGGAGCAAGTTGGTACCTCCAACTCCAGGCTATACACCAAAAGAAACCTATGTGACAAGAATTGACTGCCTGGTTGATTTGAGTCTTTGTCTATGTCGTTTATTTTTTTCCCCTTAGGTGACCTTGCTGGTGCAATTGCTAAGACCAAATAATACTCAGACGTTTCAGAGTTGCCACTATTGCAGTGGTAAGAAGTAGAATCTGCAATATGCTGTGATGCTGAGGACAAGGTCGTTTTCCTAGCTTTTTCTCTCTTCTTTTCTGGATACCAAAAGACAAGGTGGACCACAGCATTAGCATGATTGAAGGGATCACGGCCTCTCGCTTCTTACCCAACACAACAAAATGCGATCAGGACAGCTAAAAGCCGGTTGCTAGGTGCCTCATTTGAGAGTTGGAATTGGACCATGGAAGCCTTGCCTTGTTTGTCCTTTATATTCTCGTTGCTGTCTTCTGTAACTGCCAGTCTGTTTTTTTTTTTTTGGGCTACAATTTCACAGATCACATGAAAAAAAAAACCATTTCTCTTGTAGTCTTTCACCGGAGACTGTACTGTACTGGTATGCTATGGATTGCATAAATATTCTAATACAGATGAGCTGTTGCCCATGTCTTTATAGGCCTACTTTGATGGAGCCAAGAAATTTATATAGTTTAATGTGCATGGGTACATACTTTGTAGGACATATCCTGACCATGAAAGCATTCAAAGTTGGTTCGTGGTTTCCCTTAATTTAGAGTCGGATTGCTTTGTTTTCCCTTTTCATGTAGACATATGCATGTTTGATCTCTAATCGAACTGGCACCATCAATTTTGTGTTGAATATAGGATATCTTTTTATGTATTCGGTTATATTTGTGTTTGTTGCTGTCGACAAGACTTGGCAGTCTAAGGTGATGGAAAATGGATAATTGCTCCCCAAATTTGTACATACTGTCCCAATCTATGGGGTACTTTAAAATGCTCAGTTTGTGTTGTTAAGCTAGTGCTATTGTAGTTCTATTCATTTCAATTTATGTTGGATGTAAAGCTACCTGTAGATAAATTATACTAGTTCTTCCATATCTAAAAAAATGTTATGTACTAGTCAAAATTTTTAAGTGCACATTTACACCAGTTGTCCCCATGAACAAGTTGCAAGAACTTAAATTCTAACGCTGAATATTTCTGGTTAATGATGTTGATTTGGGTTCTGATCAACAAAATGTTCCTTTTTGTGTGTGTGATCATCTAGAAGGGGAAAAAAAAAAATCTTGTTTCGGTCTTTATGTCGGCTTATTAATAAATTAAAAATAATTTATAGATAAAACTTTATATGTATGTACTTAACATCTTAAAAAAATCAATATTAAAAATGGAATCATGCTGAAAGAAAATTTAAAATTAACTCTAAAATTAAGGTTGAATATTTAAATTTTGACGACGCCTTATAAAGGCAAATTTCGTGTCACATATAAGGGTTATTTAGATTGAAGCCAAAATTTTGCCGTACCATTTTTTTTGGCCATTTCAGTGGTATGACAAGCTCAGTTGTATTTAGTTTGCTACTAATTTTTGCTCATACTAATACAAAATGTATTTCAATAAATTTGGTATTGTCAAAACCTGTCCTGGTTTTGACACTGAAAAGAGGCATTACCACAATATTATAGGAAAAAACTAATTAACTTCGAACTAAGTTGCTGTGTTACTCAGTTCGTTTCAGTGACACAGTATGCAGTAGTATAACAAATACTACATTCGTTTTAAAATAAGTACAACCGTGGGTATCTTATTTGAAAATTTTACAATAAAAAGTTTAAAAAATTAGTCACACAAAGTAATATTCATGTTTTATCATCTAGCAACAATAAAAATACTAATCATAAAAAAAATTTCAAATAAAATAAACGATCAAACGTTGGACACATAAATAGTAAAAAGCTGTACATATATTTTAGTACGGAGGGAGTACTACAGTACACGACAGTTTGATCCGTAGTATCCGTAATCCGTAGTACGTACACTAGCTCGGCATGTTCCAGTGTTCCATTCCCAAATTCCCAAATCAGATTTACTACTAGGAAGACTTGCACTGTTGCAGTCAATCCTGTCCTTTGCAAGATGCAGGAGTACCCACACCCTGTAGTATTACACAATTGATCTGGTCCTGACCTGACACACATCTCTCTTGCTTTCACAACTTTGTTGCATATTTCTACATTGGTCTTGTTTGGATCCTCGAGCTATTAAATAGCCTTTTAGAATTTTACTATTTAAGAGTATTAAACGTAGATTACCGACAAAACCGATTCTATAACTCCTAGGCTATTTTGCGAGACAAATCTAATGTTGTATATTAATCCATAATTAGCGGCTGATTACTGTAGCATCACCGTAGCAAATCATGGATTAATATACCTCGTTAGATTCGTCTCGCAAAATAACCTAGGGGTTATGGAATGGGTTTTGTCAATAATCTACGTTTAATACTCTTAAATAGCAAGATTCTAGAGGGCTATTAAATAGCCCTCCGGATCCAAACAGGGCCCATGAACGAATACTATGTGCTGCGGCATTCTATGGAGAAAATTCCCTCTATGGATTCTACTACCTCCGTCCAAAAAGAACGCAATTCTAGCTATGCATCTGGACAAGGGTATGCTCAGGCGCATAGAGGGAATTGCATTCTTGTCAGGACGGAAGTAGTAGGTAAAAGGAAAATGGGTATCAACTGGAATTTGTAACAGCTGTAAAATGATCACAAGAAGCAACAACATTTTTTTAGATAATGGATTAAAAACCCAGCCTCTACATCCAAAAGGATGTACACAGCCTAATAAGCAACAACATACATGGGTTTTCCATCGAGGGAGGCTATCTCAAAAGCAAAATACATAACCAGTTTGCCTTAAACAGTTGCCAACAACATGAACCCATCTTAATAAAATTAATAGTGTGTGTACTTTATTATCTTCGAGGATTTCATCGCAACAACCAAAGCAGCGAGTCTCCCTCAGCCGCCAAGCAGCAGTTGATTTAGTGAGACGACGATGTTGATGATGATCCCTGCGCAAAACAATTACAAATCCGTTACTTCTCTGATTTAAAGACACAGGATCAGGTTATCACTACAGACTAGGCATTGGACATTGTCAAGCAGTGAAGCAGGCATTGCTAGCAGAAGTCAAAGATAAAGGCCCTATCGATAATCAATATGCTTGGGCATTTCACATGTCAAACCCAGCAGAACATCACTACAGTTCAGGATTACCTCATCTGGTCCATTTGGTACCTCCATGAAGTTCCATCACGCACAAAAACCAGTACCACATTTTCATGTAACTGATACCCCACTAACTGATGGTAGATTTTCTCTTTTGCCCCATAGTTAAGTGGCGTTTGCTCACTAGGCAGTAGGCACACCCCAAGCGAATGACAACGAGGTCCCCGGGTCACATGTCCACATGTCATACATACATATGTGGCAAAACCGCAGAAGAACAAATGCCATCCACTTATACGTGGCAAAATTGCAAATCTGACGCTTTTGTGACTAGTGGTCAAGAGGTGCCTACAAATGTTACAGGGCACGGAGATACACAAGAATGCAAAATTTTAGTTATTTTCCATCATTCATCCCCTTGCAATTTTCACATTCTCGATTATCAAAAACAAAAAAAAAAAGAAAGAAAGAAAGAATAACCAAGCACCACAGCCCCATGGCTTTCATATTGACAAAAGGTAGTTCAAACATGGACTAGTATGCCACAGAATACAAAAGGGCCAGAAGGTTACCTCATGCTCATGCCCATGACCATGTGAGTGATCATCATGACCATCCCAAGGATGACGCATACCCTGAAAACATTATTGTTTATTAAAAAGAGATGAATCAATGCAACTCAAGATTGAGGAAATCGAAAGATCATATTACCAAGAGAACAGCACCGTCCTGCTTAGCCCTGTAGAAAACCCAAAACCTGTACAGACAAGACTTGGGTTATAAATGTAAACAAGTAGAAAGCCCATGATATTAGAAAATCTTAGTCATAAGCAAACATCTGTAACTGTTCATAATTGGATATGCTTGAAATGACAGGAAAAAAAATGGAATTAAAGACAAATTTGGTTACTGTCTTGCAATGAAAGGTAGGTTACGGGTTACCTTTTTAAAATGTAAATTAAAACAAAATGCAAGCAAGTGTGTTAACAATGAGATTTCTATACTCATGCTGCCATGATAAGCTATTCAAGCAGAAGCTTAACAGTAGGCTGCAAATGAGCAAATGACTTCATCGAGAAGCATAAGAAAATGTCTGGCGAAGAATAGAGTGGACAAAAGAACTAAGGACAACACTATCATGCATCTTTGTAGATTGATTTTATTATAAAGTTGTGACATTCAGGCAGGACGGTACCCTCCAGTAGACCCTTGACTGGGCATGTAGCTCATATCAGATTTGCTTAATAATTATAAGTGCTTGGTTGTTTTAGTTGCCAGTGATTAGTATTAGTTGGCGATGGGTTTAATAGTACAAATCATTTATTCTCAGAGGATGTTTTTCCCCCTGAAGTGATGTTTAATGACGACCTCAAGGTGACATAGTAGTTTGTCCAAATCTCAAAGCTAGTCCCGTTTCACAAATCACAATGGATACAATGGAGATACAAACAAGAATAATTAGCCATATGGTTGGTTTTCCTTATCGTGCCTAATGCTTTCTTATTCATGTGTTGTGAATAAAGGTTGCAAAACGATGAAATAACAAAACATTGGTTTGAACCAAAGGCGTTTCAAGCTAGCCAAATACTGTGATTCTTCCCAGAGTTGTGAAAAAAATGCATGGATGAAAAAGGTGGTTAAAAGCTAGCTAAAAGGAGTCTAAAATTTGCTACAGCATAATATTGTGATTCATAACCAAACTCCCGGAGAGCCTAAATCGTGAAATCAATATTGATATGCTGCCGCTGCCGCTGCCGTTGCCTATCCAAGAAGAAGGAGCGCGAGCAGCGTTGATATCGATGACTATTCTACTCCATGAGGAAATCTTCCGATACAAAGATGAGTCCCATATGGACCAAACGAGAGGATTTGAGAGATCCCCAAATTGAGTAAACGTTTAACTGCAATCGAATTCCTCTCTAATATAACTAATCGATCGCGCACAAGCAGTAGTTGAGCAGTAGAACGAACGAATCTAGGGTCTGGTAGAGGAGGGACGGATCTCATCCGGTCGGCGAGGATGCAGGCCCAGATTTGGGGGGGGGAATGGGCGAGCGAGGGATGCGTGCGGTGCGTACCACATGACGGCGCAGAGGCCCTTGCCGGCGACGGTGTGCCAGCGCTTGTTGTGGGGGATGGTGTACCCCTTGTACGTCGTGCCGCCGCCGTGCCCGCCGCCGCCCATCGCCGCCGCTCCTCTCGCCGCCGGCCACGCGCTTTCTCTCTCTTCTCCTCGGATTCGGCTGCGTCTGCGTCACTGCGTGTGGGGGTGGGTGGGTGACTCACCTTGGCTCACTAGTGGGCCGGAAATTATGGCCTGCTAGTGAATTGTCCTGGCGGCCCATTATTCGTGGTCCTTTTCAACCATTTGGGCCGTGGGGTTTTCAGCCTAGTTAGTTTGAGGAACTTTTTTTTTATTTTTCACATTTTTTTATTAAAATATTTACAACAATAATTTAGGCCTCTAGACGCCCTCTAGAAAGGCGATTTTTAAACGTGATACGCCTAGATTTATAAATTTTCAAAACGAAAAAAATATTTTTGTAAATATTTATTTAAAAAAGTGTAAAAATTTAAAAAAAATATCTTAGTTTGAGTATACTAGTAACAGAAAAAAGAGATGGGGTGTTTGGACACAAATTGGGTGCTCCCTCCATTTCAAATTACCTGTTGGTCTAGGCTTATCACAAATCAAACATTTTAATCTTTAACCATCAATTTCTATATAGTTATGATTTAGCATCATAAGATTTATATTTTATATCCACCGTGTGAAATACTTTCATATAATATATATTGTTAAGCAAAACGGATTTCTAAAATTTAATGGTCAAAGATAGATATGTTTGATTTAGGACAAATGTAAAACAACAAATAGTCCTATATGAATTGAAATCCTTCATATATATTTTTTCGCAAAATTCCATAGAAACAAAAGAGCCCATTAATTATACCAGTCCAGTGGGAAATCAAATCATCATTGGTCGGTCCAGAGTTCACACAAGCTCACTAAAAGATTCTTTCTAGAATGCCATATGATTGTGAAGAGCTTGCTTGCCTACCAGTTATCACTCTGCAACTCCAAAAGTTGAGAAGAAATAATGATAAGACATATGAATCAATTATTCAAACAATGCATGCCAGTTAGAATGCAGTGAGCCCAGCACAAGCAATGCAGATTAACCACATGTCCAAACCTCTTAACTAACTATTGTCATGTAGAAAAATCAAGCTCTTTCTTCTCCAAACCCCAATCAAAGCACATGATTCCAGTTAAGAGAGAAGAGATTGGATCAGAGAAAGGACTGGCCCCCATGTGGTGTTAATAAGAAGAAAAGCAGTGTGCATTTGACATTCAGCAATCCAGTTAGGTTTAGTTTATGACATGAGATAGATATGTTCTTTCTCCAGTTCAAACACATTTCTTTGATCTTATGCTGAAACGTGATCCCCTCATGATCAGCAATTTCTTTGTTGTTTAGCGATGCGTGTTACATCTGGGTCAAAGGATGGAAGAAGCTCCCTATGAACGGACACTGACTCCAGTTGACGTTTTTGGCTACTGATTGTTCAGCAATGGTCAGAGATTATGTCCATGTCCCCTCTTGCATCAACAAATCTCCCCCAAATTTTGGTGTTATTTTGAACTGGTGGAACTGGATATAAATGTCGACAAAGGTTCATACGAATTGTGAATTTGTGCATGCATGGAAAGAAAATGTCGGCAGCTAGCTGCCCTGCTCATTTGGTTGGTTGACAGAGCAGAAAAAATTCAGTCAGTGACAGAACTTCAGAGTTGCAGATCATGCACAGAGTCACAGACAGTGCTAGCTTCCACTAATGTATGACATGTTCAGACATCAAATTAGTTGTAGTAATTAACTCAGCAGCATCACAAAGAGTACGTAAAAAGAATAAGAAAATGCCATGAAACACATGTTAATTAGTGGCATCCGACAATACACCGTACAATATTGTACTCGTTTTTGCGTCAAGTCCCACAGTAGCTGTTGCCAACATTTTCAAGGATTCTTCTGCATGCCAAATTAATTAACTAAACAATTGGGATCAGTGCAAAGCTGGCTGTATTTCATTTCAGCTCGACCAACGCTAGACACATTTACAAATCAAACCTAATTAAGCTAGGAGTTCACCATGCATATGTCTGTATTCCACGTTTGATGAGCAATAGGTTGGATCATGTGGCATGTACATTGCTCTAGTTTGGCATTGGGTTTGGAGCCATTTGCATCTGGTCTAGATAAGGTAGTTATTTAGGTTGCCACTCTTGTTGCCTTCTTCTCATTTCTGTTGGAAAGAAAAATTAACTTGGAAATCCCTAACGCAAGATGATTAGACAGACAACTAGGAAAATTGAGGAGATGAACATTTTTCATGCAGATATATATGTAATTAACCTAGATGGTAGAGTAGATCTGTAGAGTAGAGTAGTTAGATCCATGTACTTTAACCTGCCACTTGTGTTGCTGAGGAATTTTTTCATCTACTAGGTAAACCTAAGTTAGGTCAATGTACAATGCACATATATCTCCTCTCTACTAAGCTACTTCATGCATGTTGTCATGAATGCGTGTTTGATAGTAGTTTAACTTGTTTTCTTCCTAATAATTTTTGTCATTAGATGATGCAAACTAGTGCATGTTGCAGATATTTCATCTCTTGGGAGTTGCCTAAGAAATACTAGAAGCTAGAAAACAAGGGGAACAAGTTACTAATGCCACGTCAAGTATGGAGAATATAATGCATGCATATGTACTGAAACTTAAATTAATTTGATCAGTA